>JAJOZX010013771.1:35000-45000 GCA_023014485.1 Bathynomus jamesi | reverse complement strand
AACGACCACCCTCTGTTTCCTGCCTCGCAACCATTCTTCTAGCCAATTTATTACTACACCCCTGATTCCATGAGCCTTAGTTTTTTCAATCAGTCTTTTGTGCGGCACGGTGTCAAACGCTTTTTGAAAATCTAAATACACTACATCAACCGCCCGATGTCTATCGTAATCGTCAACCACGCTTTGGAAAAATTCTAAAAGATTAGTTAAGCAAGATTTGTTTCGCCTAAATCCGTGCTGCGTATTTCTAACAAGTTTATGGTATTCTAAGTGTTCGACTATACGATCCCTAATTATTGATGCCAAAAGCTTACCTACAACAGACGTTAAACTGATTGGCCTATAATTTCCCGCCGCACCTTTATCGCCTTTCTTAAAGATAGGTGTTACGTTTGCTAACTTGAAATTATCTGGTACGCACCCCTCAGAAATAGACGCATTAAAAATCTTTGTTAGCGGCACAACAATGCTATCTTTTAATTCCTTTAGTTGTATGGGATATATGGAATCCGGACCCGGTGATTTACGCTTTTTCATTTTATCAATATATATATGTGTATATATATATATATATATATGTATATATATATATATATATGTAAAAAGTGAACAATGAACAATTCCTACACCATCATTATATGGATTCATTGTCTTCATGCAGAACTTATGTTCGTATAGTTTTATGTTCGAATGTCCATTTTTACATAAGAAACCAAAATCGCCTAAGCGAGTTTTTGGATAGAATTTCGATTTGTACGTCTTTATTCATTACTGTATTTCTCTAATTCATCTTTTCTAATAATGACTTATACACTATGACGTCACAAAATAACTTTGTTCTCTTTACGTTTCCTATACTTTGTACACTGAATCACGTGCTTAGTATTTGGACATCTTCCGTATTCAATGTATGGTAAATTCTTTAGTAATAATGTTGTGGTGTTATGTAGTATAAATATTATTATTCAACCATACTCATTATTCAACCATACTCATTATTCAACCATACTCATTCTTACATTCATGTTCTTTCTTGACCGCTATCCTTTATTAATTTTATTACTTATTCATTCATCTACCTATTGTCTACTTATGCCCTATCAACTTATCAGTCTATGTTTACTCGTGTCTATATTACGCACACAACCTATTGTGTGACGAATGATGTGTACACTACTGTGTGCAGTCGTACATGTCTATTGACGATCATGATTACGTACATGTTTTCTTTTTACGTTTTATTTTCTTTTATTATTTCACCTCCCCCATTGAACTCAAAAATGCTGAGTTAAGTTATAAAATTCCACTCACTACGACAGAATCGAGCGCCTCAAAGATAAAATATCTCCGTTCGCTCTGATTTCAAATTCATAACATATTATAGCATATTATTTCGTAAATAAATTATCTCGTAAGTGCCATGTACTTTGTATTATATTTCTAACATCGTAATTGTCTATTAATATGAAACACTGTAAAAAAAAAAAAAAAAAGTTATAGTAACTGTTTAATTGTAATTAACTCTAATACTTTAATTTAATATAACGTAATGTACTTTAATGAAACTGTAATTAAATGTAATGATTTAATTTATAATGTAAGAATGTACTTTAAAATGGAAGTGTAATTAAAACAATAAGTGAACATGAAGTAATCCATAATTGTAATCGTAATTGTAATGAACCAAAATTAATACTTACTCAGTCGTGTACTTAATTTGTACTTATGTGTACTATTACGAATTGATATCGCCTTCAGAAATGTAGACTCGGCGAAAAATACAAATTAGTTTTTATTTTTATTTTTTTATTATTTTTAGTTGAAATTTTTCAAACAATCTGATCATGTGTTTAAAAGGGGGGAAATTTAACCTTCAACTGTCCTCCCCCAAAACATTTAAGTTTATATTATACATGTACTTGTAAAATTAGAGCACTTCTTCATTGCACTTCATATTAGCACCTCATTAGGACTCCTTTGTTAGCAGACTTGCTGCGGGGAGGGGGCAGAGGCCCCTTGCCTCCTTAGTCTTTTTTTAGATTCCGGCCTGATCCATGGTCGAAAGAGGTCGAACCTCTACCCTTGTAATTCAGAGCACTAACTGTATATTTTGAGAAGTAAACCACAGTAGAAAGAAGTTTTTATATTTTCCTTCGAGCATTGCTCTCTTCAGGAACTTAGTCAGTTAAGTCGACAAGTTATAAAAGAAAAGTCGATAATTTTAGTATCAGAGAAAGTGTCAGAGTATTATAAAAAGAGAAGAATTAAAACTTGGCGACCCTTTGCCCAAATTAAGAGACAACCCAAGCACCATAGAAGATATTGGCATAACAGTCTGACGAGTCTGTAGCCAAGAGTTTAACAGAGTGGCGACCGAAAAGAATTAGAATGTTATAGAAGAAATATCCGTTGCTGCATCCTAACTAGAACCCCCCCCGTCGAATCCCAACCGACTCAGGGCCATAAAAGGGGGGTTAACATTGTGGCGACCCTTTACCAGGATAAGAAAAAGATGTTTAGAAGATTTTAACCAGAAGATTTTACCAGAAGATTTTAAAAACCAGAAGATTTTAAAAACCAGAAGATTTTAAAAACCAGAAGATTTTAAAAACCAGAAGATTTTAAAAACCAGAAGATTTAACAAAGATTTTAAGAAGAGGCACTCTTTGGCCAGGATAGAAATTACCCTCCATCAGGATAAAACCAGTTGACCGGCGTGTCACGACTTCTATTTCGTAACATCCACCCTTGAACCGGTGTGTCACGACTCCAAGTTCTCCACGCCTAGTTTTCATCCAAGAAGTAGACAGCAAGACGTCTTCAGGACACGTCTCAAGGATTTCCCCATAGAAAATTTTGTTAAGTACAGTTTGTTTTTTTAAGTAATTTATAAACATTTGAAAAGTCACTATTATTAACAGTTAATAATGAGTATCAAATCAGAATTTACAATAAACACAGTGAACATTTCAGACACTAGTGATACATTTTTTTTAGTGAAACAGTAATTTTCACAGAAGTTAAATGTAAGAGAAGTTAAAAGTAAGAGAGTTAATTTCAAAGAGAGTTAATTTCAAAGAGAGTTAATTTCAAAGAGAGTTAATTTCAAAGAGAGTTAATTTCAAAGAGAGTTAATTTCAAAGAGAGTTAATTTCAAGAGAGTTAATTTCAAGAGAGTTAATTTCAGAGTTATTTTCAGTTATATTCAGTATAGAATAATTTTATTTTATGTATCAAACATAATAGTATCGTACCTTCGTGTACATTCGAGTGAAATGTTGTTTACATTTTATATTTTTGTTTGCAAATTTTTTTCAAATTGAATTGAATTGACTTGCAAATTAAGAGAGAGAAAGTTTACAGAGAGTTTACAGAGAGTTTAGAGAGAGTTTATAGAGAGTTTATAGAGTTACTTGAAGCAGTTTCAAGTTCCATTTTCAGTTTTCAGACAGTTTCAGTTGGTTGTAACCAAAAGGGACAACCAAACCCCAGAGATTTATAAAGATACTTGAAGTAATTTTGAAGTCATTTTTTTGAAGTCATTTTTTTTAAGTCATTTTTTCAAGTCAGAAGGTTGCACCAAGAGGGTCAACCAAAACAGAGGTTAATCGTCTCCACTTGATAAAGATCATGTGCAGTCATTTTCCATTTTCAGTTAATCTTCACTTGACAAGCGTTCAAGTTAGACAGTTTAAGTTTCAAGATACTTGACAAGCGTTCAAGTTAGACAGTTTAAGTTTCAAGATACTTGACAAGCGTTCAAGTTAGACAGTTTAAGTTTCAAGATACTTGACAAGCGTTCAAGTTAGACAGTTTAAGTTTCAGAATACTTGATAGAGTTCAAGTCAGTTTTATTCAAGTCAGAGAGTTTTATTTGAAGTCAGAGAGTTTTATTTGAAGTCAGAGAGTTTTATTTGAAGTTAGAGAGATTTATTCCAAGTCAGAGAGATTTATTCCAAGTCAGAGAGATTTACTCCAAGTCAGAGAGATTTATTCCAAGTCAGAGAGATTTATTCCAAGTCAGAGAGATTTATTCCAAGTCAGAGAGATTTATTCCAAGTCAGAGAGATTTATTCCATGTCAGAGAGATTTATTCCGAGTCATTTTTATTTCGAGTCCCAAGTCATTTTTATTTCGAGTCCCAAGTCATTTTTATTACAAGTCCCAAGTTATTTCAATGCAGTCAATTGAATTCAACTTTTTCTTTGTAATTTAAGAGAATTTAATTTAAGAAAATGTAATCTAAGAATTTAATTCAACCTTTTTTTTGTGTTGTAAAAGAGAATTTAATTCAACCTGAATTGACCGGATTGCGGCTTTGGTTTAACCTTTTCTTTGTTTGTAAGACGGAAATTCACCGATTTGTCTTTCCCTTTTCATGCATTGTTACGTATATAAATATTTAGTTATGTAATTCATTATTTGTAACCAAAATAGTTTTTACAATTGTTTGTAACGATTTTGGTAATTATTGTAATGTATATGAGGAACATGCCGTCCCTCCGTTTGTTGAACTCTTTTAATTTTTTGTTCTAAGTAGTGTGACAAGCAATCTTTTTACAAAAAAAAGAGCAAAGTGCTCACGAAAGATGTTATTGTCAATTTCAAACTTATACCCCCCGCTTAGTCACTCAATTCCCCCGAATGTAGTACTCCAAACTTTGTTTTTTTATTTTATTTTTATTTTAACACCCCAACCCCAGTTGAACCCAGTGTCGACCAAAACCGTTTTTACAAAAGTTTTTAACGAGTTTTATAATTATTTTGATTATATGATGACAGAAATAGCGTAACAATTAATCGATCATGTACCTAATTTATCCTGCTCTGTACGATCGGGAAATTTACCCATATGACCGCACATACCCTAAATTTCAGTCATTTAATTTTTAATAAAACTTCTACACAATAAAACAGATGTATTTGTCTATATGCAAACAAGTTTTCAGATTAAAAAAATCAAATAATTCAAATTCTATCAACATTCAACGAAAGAGTATAATTTTTCTACTTAACATGCAAAAATTATTAAACCTTTTTAATATTTTTTTGTATTATAAAAATAATTTTTAATGTAAAATTTACCTGAGATTATTAAAAGAAAAGATTGTTCGAAATGCTTCCTTCCATTTCAATAACTTTTTTATTCTTGGCCGAAACTCATCTATGGGTCGATTTACTTTTATTTTTTTAGAATATTATAAAATTGTATTTAGCTCGTTGAAATGCATAATCGATTCATATTTTTAATTTGTATTTTTAATTTTCTTTTGTTCAATTAATCGTGAGTAACTGTCCTTAAATTATTATTGTACCATTTGTAAGGTATCAAACGAAAATTATAGTCAAATTGACATACTACTACAGTATATGGTTATGAATTTTTGTAGTCGAATTTAATTGTGTGTCGAAATTCAATTTTAAAACCGTGAGAGTTACTGTCATTACTCGTAAGGTCTTCTAAGTACGTCTTTTTTTTTATTACCTTAATTCGTGTAACTGATTTAATTAAATACTTAAATACTACCTTGAACTTAAAGGATTTTATAATAATAATAATGATAATAATAATAATAACAACAATAATTGACTCAAAAGATTTTATAACCCTAAACCCATCTTAAATTATTATACATTATTTTTAAACTTTGTTAGTTCAAAAACCTCCCAAATCCCTACACATACACACGCATGTATGCGCACTATATATATATATATATATATATATATATATATATATATATATATACACAAACCTTATGCTAAAATCATTGGATGTCACAATAAACTATTTCATAGCGTGTAAGTGCTAACTATGCTATTTATATAGTCCTAAGCATTTTTGCTTACTATATATAAATCCTCGCTCATGCATTTATTCAGTCACTTGAACAATCCTATCAGCTAATCTGTCCCTCGAAATTGTAAAATACACACTTGACCACAGGTCTATACATCATCCATTACATAATTCGATTTTTTATCTACAATAGTCAATAAAATTAGTTATCAATTGTATTATATTGTATTATATTATTGTATTAATACCATTTAGGGGGGAAATACTGTAAAAAGTGAACAATGAACAATTCCTACACCATCATTATATGGATTCATTGTCTTCATGCAGAACTTCGAAATATCTCAATATAATAGGACTAGAAATAACGGGTGTAAGTTGACAAGTAGAAGGTTCGAGATAGCAGTTGCGAAAAACTTTTTTACGCATAGAATAGTAAATAGCTGGAATAGTTTGCCGGTAGAAGTAATTAGCAAAGCTGGGCACTTGCGGTTTTTTTTGCGGTACTGCGGTACTGCGGTACTACCGCACTACCAAACCGGTACCGCATAACGCAGTACCGCAAAGGATCGCTGAAAGTACAGGCTGTACTTTCAGCGATCCTTTGCGGTACTGCGTTATGCGGTACCGGTTTGGTAGTGCGGTAGTACCGCAGTACCGCAGTACCGCAAAAAAAACCGCAAGTGCCCAGCTTTGGTAATTAGTAGCACGTCTATAAACATGTTTAAAAATCGATTAGACGCATATGTTGATAGAAAGGGTATAGTTTAAGGTAGTAAAATTAAGGCTTTCTGGGGATAGATCCCACAGCTCAACACAAGTGTTGTGGGATATAGGGAGGCAGCGTCTTGGGTTAGGGGATACTCTCTGTCCTTACACACCCCATTTAAAGAGATTCCTCTGCCGAGCGGTGCCCCCCATAGTACTGTGAGGAACTGAAAAACTCATGATCTTCACTTGCCCCAAACACCTTTAAATGGGAGACCAAAATGGGTGCACACACATTTCTACAATACTGTACAGTCTTTACAGCCACACCTACTCTTTTTCTCGTAAGTGTATATATTGTAATGTATATGATTGTAAATTTTGACTTGGTCCGCTATCGATATGGACTGACTTGATGGATACCGTAATGAAATTGACTGGATTCTTTGGATCCGATATATTTGCATGTCCTTTATAAATAGATATAGAGTGTAACATAATTGTGGATAGTAGTCTATTATGACTTGATCCTCTGGATCAGAGATTCTATCTTTAGTTTTAAATCGATAATTAATTAGTTTTAAATTGATAATTATTTAGTTTCGTAAAAATTGGTCGTTGCCAATTTACCGGCAGTTTTTACATAAATTTCTTATGTGATTGTGGTTCGGAACCCACGTAAAATTGTAGGTCCCCTCCGCCACCACGGAGGACATACACAATACACGAACACAGTTAGGTAGACCAGCCATGAGTGGATCCTAGGGTCTTTGTTGGTCTGAAACATTATAACATTATAACATTATAACTTATGTTCGTATAGTTTTATGTTCGAATATCCATTTTTACATAAGAAACCAAAATCGCCTAAGCGAGTTTTGGATAGAATTTCGATTTGTACGTCTTTATTCATTACTGTATTTCTCTAATTCATCTTTTCTAATAATGACTTATACACTATGACGTCACAAAATAACTTTGTTCTCTTTACGTTTCCCATACTTTGTACACTGAATCACGTTCTTAGTATTTGGACATCTTCCGTATTCAATGTATGGTAAATTCTTTAGTAATAATGTTGTGGTGTTATGTAGTATAAATATTATTATTCAACCATACTCATTATTCAACCATACTCATTATTCAACCATACTCATTCTTACATTCATGTTCTTTCTTGACCGCTATCCTTTATTAATTTTATTACTTATTCATTCATCTACCTATTGTCTACTTATGCCCTATCAACTTATCAGTCTATGTTTACTCGTGTCTATATTACGCACACAACCTACTGTGTGACGAATGATATGTGTACACTACTGTGTGCAGTCGTACATGTCTATTGACGATCGTGATTATGTACATGTATTCTTTTACGTTTTATTTTCTTTTATTATTTCACCTCCCGCATTGAACTCAAAAATGCTGAGTTAAGTCATAAAATTCCACTCACTACGACAGAATCGAGCGCCTCAAAGATAAAATATCTCCGTTCGCTCTGATTTCAAATTCATAACATTATAGCATATTATTTCGTAATAAATTATCTCGTAAGTGCCATGTACTTTGTATTATATTTCTAACATCGTAATTG
This sequence comes from Bathynomus jamesi, assembly GCA_023014485.1. Taxonomy (NCBI): domain Eukaryota; kingdom Metazoa; phylum Arthropoda; class Malacostraca; order Isopoda; family Cirolanidae; genus Bathynomus; species Bathynomus jamesi. Next base: position 36,895 of record JAJOZX010013771.1, on the reverse strand, counting down.
CCTATTAATATGAAAACTATAAAAAAAAAAAAGTTTAGTAACTGTTTAATTGTAATTAACTGTAATACTTTAATTTAATACGTAATGTACTTTAATGAACTGTAATTAAATGTATGATTTAAATTATATGTAAAATGTACTTTAAAATGGAGTGTAATTAAAACAATAATGAGAAGTAATCCATAATTGTAATCGTAATTGTAATGAACCAAAATTAATACGTACTCAGTCGTGTACTTAATTTGTACTTATTGTACTATTACGAAATGATATCGCCTTCATAAATGTAGACACGGCGAAAAATACAAATTAGTTTTTATTTTTATTTTTTATTATTTTTAGTTGAAATTTTTCAAACCATCTGATCATGTGTTTAAAGGGGGGAAATTTAACCTTCAACTGTCCTCCCACAAAACATTTAAGTTTATATTATACATGTACTTGTAAAATTAGAGCACTTCTTCATTGCACTTCATATTAGCACCTCATTAGGACTCCTTTGTTAGCAGCTTGCTGCGGGGAGGGGGCAGAGGCCTCTTGCCTCCTTAGTCTTTTTTTAGATTCCGGCCTGAGCCATTGTCGAAAGAGGTCGAACCTCTACCCTTGTAATTCAGAGCACTAACTGTATATTTTGAGAAGTAAACCACAGTAGAAGAAGTTTTTATATTTTCCTTCGAGCATTGCTCTCTTCAGGAACTTAGTCAGTTAAGTCGACAAGTTATAAAAGAAAAGTCGATAATTTTAGTATCAGAGAAAGTGTCAGAGTATTATAAAAAGAGAAGAATTAAAAATTGGCGACCCTTTGCCCAAATTAAGAGACAACCCAAGCACCATAGAAGATATTGGCATAACAGTCTGGCGAGTCTGCAGCCAAGAGTTTAAACAGAGTGGCGACCGAAAAGAATTAGATGTTATAGAAGAAATATCCGTTGCTGCATCCTAACAAGAACCCCCCCCCGTCGAATCCGAACCGACTCAGGGCCATAAAAGGGGGGGTTAACATATATATATGTATATGTATATAATATGTGGTGTGTATATATATGTATATGTATATATATGTATATATATGTATGTATATATATATATATATATATATATAATATATATATATATATATATATATATATACATATATACGTATATATACATATATATATATATATACATATACATATATATATATAAATATATATATATATATTATATATATATATATATACATATATATATATATATATATAAAATATATATATATATATATATATATATGTGTGGTGTATATATATATATATATATATATATATTATATATATATACATATACATATATATATATATATATACGTATATATATATATACATAACGTGATCAGTCTTTCTCAAAACGTGATCAGTCTTTCCTTGTGAACAGACGTGTTTTGTCGAGTGTTATCAATTGAATAATGGTTTTCGTTGAAGTGTTTTAAACAAAAAAGTGTTCCGTGCATTACTAACTAAATTACTTCGTGCTACTAATCATTCATTAACGAATATATTTCATTTATTGACGTTATTCAGTACTATTATTTGATCCAACCAAGGCTACTGACGTGGCTTGCCTTGTTTGGTTTTCAAATCAATCAGAAAACGTGCAGTCATAAGGTTGAAATTCCCTGGCTTGCCTTTGTTGTTTTTCAATCTATCAGAAACGTGGTTTCTTGAGGTTCAGATTTCCTTCACACACTACCTGACCTCCAAAAGGGTCACCTACCGTGGGAAAAAAAGGATTAAGTCAGTAAACATCGACCAGATAAGTTTCATTTCATACTTTTTCTTTAACATTTCTTTCGTCGGTAGCTTAATTCTATATTAATTTAGTAATAAATTTGTGTTACAGGAACCTGTTTCTGCGTT
>JAJOZX010013771.1:5000-30000 GCA_023014485.1 Bathynomus jamesi | reverse complement strand
AATTATTGAATTGAATTGACTTGCAAATTAAGAGAGAGAGAGAGTTTAGAGAGAGTTTATAGAGTTATAGAGTTACTTGAAGCAGTTTCAAGTTCCATTTTCAGTTTTCAGACAGTTTCAGTTGGTTGTAACCAAAAGGGACAACCAAACCCCAGAGATTTATAAAGATACTTGAAGTAATTTTGAAGTCATTTTTTTGAAGTCATTTTTTTGAAGTCATTTTTTGAAGTCATTTTTTGAAGTCATTTTTTGAAGTCAGTTTTTCAAGTCAGAAGGTTGCACCAAGAGGGTCAACCAAAACAGAGGTTAATCGTCTGCACTTCATAAAGATCAAGTGCAGTCATTTTCCATTTTCAGTTAATCTTCACTTGATAGCAGTTCAAGTGCAAGACAGTTTAAGTTTCAGAATACTTGACAAGCGTTCAAGTTAGACAGTTTAAGTTTCAGAATACTTGACAAGCGTTCAAGTTAGACAGTTAAGTTTCATTTTCAGTTTCAGAATACTTGATAGAGTTCAAGTCAGTTTTATTCAAGTCAGAGTTTTATTTGAAGCCAGAGAGTTTTCTTCCAAGTCAGTATTATTCCAAGTATTCCGAATCCCAAGTATTCCGAGTCCCAAGTCATTTTTATTTCGAGTCCCAAGTCATTTTTATTACAAGTCCCAAGTTTTTCAATGCAGTCAATTGAATTCAACTTTTTCTTTGTAATTTAAGAGAATTTAATTTAAGAAAAATGTAAGTTAAGAATTTAATTCAACCTTTTTTTGTGTTGTAAAAGAGAATTTAATTCAACCTGAATTGACCGGGTTGCGTCTTTAGTTAACCTTTCTTTGTTTTGTTGTAAGAAGGAAATGGACCGATTTGTCTTTTCTTTTTCATGCCATTGTTGCGTATATAAATATATAGGTAAAATGACATTTTATTATTTGTAACCAAAACAGTTTTTACAATTGTTTGTAATGATCTTGGTAATTATTGTAATGTATATGAGGAACATGCCGTCCCTCCGTTTGTTGAACTCTTTTAATTTTTTGTTCTAAGTAGTGTGACAAGCAATCTTTTAAAAAAAAAAAAAAAAAAAAAAAAAAAAAAAGAGCAAAGTGCTCACGAAAGATGTAATTGTCAATTTCAGACTTATACCCCCTACTTAGTCACTCAATTCCCCCGAATGTCGTACTACAAACTTTGTCTTTTAAGTTTATTTATTTTCATACCCCCAACCCCAGTTGAACCCAGTGACAACCGGAGAAATGGTTCAACCATGGTTAATTCCTCTTAGTACTATGGAACATAACCTCCGTTTATGTTAAGTTGTGTTTTTTTTTTATTTTTAAGAATATTATATGCTTAGTTTATTATAGTTTATCATTGATTTCTATTTACAAACTTTATATTTTTTATATTTTTTTTAATTCGATTAATACTGAGTAATTGTCGTAGTCGAATTTAATTGTGTCGAAATTCAATTTTAAAACCGTGAGAGTTACTGTCATTACTCGTAAGGTCTTCTAAGTACGTCTTTTTTTTATTACCTTATACGTGTAACTGATTAATTATGTAAATTAAAACGCGTATGCAAACATTATCATCATAATACATAATATTATTGCTTACTTTATATAAATTCTCGCTCATGCATTTATACAGTTAATTTAACAATTCTATCAGCTAATCTGTGTCTCGAAATTATAAAATACACACTTTGTACCCAATAAACATAAATACACATTTGACCACAGGTCTATACATCATCCACTACGTAATTCGATTTGTACCTAGAACAGTCAATAAAAATGCATGTATGCACACTATATATATATATATATATTATATACAAACCTTATGCTAAAATCATTGAATATTTAGTTACTTGAACAATCCTATCAGCTAATCTGTCACTCGAAATTGTAAAATACACACTTCGCACCTAATACACCCAAATACACACTTGACCACAGGTCTATACATCATCCATTACATAATTCGATTTTTACCTACAATAGTCAATAAAATTAGTTATCAATTGTACTATCATGGAAGCCTCGAAAAATCCATGAACTTTAAAATTTATAGTTTTCCCTTTTACTCTATTCATTATGTACAGTGCTTACAAGAAGTCTCACGCTTCTGTCTCGTCCCAAGCTAGTCTGTTAGGTATAAAATGGGCGGTCCTTATGGCAGCGGAGGTGTGTTCGGATTGGTGCACATAACTGCTCTAACACAATCAATGACGTCCATTATTACGTCACTTCTGCTACATTTTAGTGTTTAAAATAAAATGACTAAGAAGCAGAATGGAGCAAGTTTCGGGATGTTGGGATGGTTATGGAGCAATCCCAGTCATAATATGCTGGGCATTACATTATACCGTCTCAATATATACTGTAGACTATAGAGAACGACTAATTCAGCAAATATCCCAAATCATGGCAAGATACCTAAGTTATTTTGACGCAAGACTGGTGGGCCGTGAGTCAGAGAAATTTGCATTTGATTTGTTCATCGTAATTATTACGTAATATAGTATACTGTATGTAGTAGTATATAAGAGTTTATTGGTAGCATATCATATGACAATTCCCATAAACATGTGATGACCTCGATGTTGCCAGTTTTTATTTTTTTTCCTGAAACTATTACCTTCTCATAGTTTGTTTCAACAATGCATATATTATCATCTCCACGAGCGTAGACATTGCAAGAAAAGATTCTAACTAAGCATAAGTAAAGTTCTTTCATGGTCACAATATATACTTTTATAGATGTCAAACATAAAAATATAATAAAATTCTATATTACATAAATATATTCGATACACATTTACGTCATGGCTTTAACATCAGTATTTCGTATAGCTTCCTCCGGCATCAATAATTTCTTGCAATCGTTGTGGCATAGAAGAGGCCAGATTGTAGGGAATGTTTTGTGTTCGGCGTAAGCTCTCCAACTATTCCTCGTGTGAGCTAAAAGTGTTTCAAATGTTCTTTCATTGCGTTGCTCCCATTCGTTAATCATTATTGCCCAAAGGTTTTCAATCGGATTCAAATCAGGAGAACGTGGTGGCAGAATTAGATTAATCTCTGGGTGATCTTCGTACCACGCTCTCACAACGTTACTCCTTTGAATGGACTGTTATCTTCCATTAAGTAAAATGGTTCCGGTGCTGGAACCAGATACGCACGAACAATGGGTAGCAGCACCTCTTCCAGTATCTGGCAATATTGCTGTCCAGTAAAGCGTCCATCTACTTGAGTCAATCTCCGACACCATAGCCAGACATCCAGCCCCACACACCGAGATTGATGTGACCACTACGTTTGCTCTGGAAAACATTTCCTTCTTCATAGCGTTTTCCGCGCTGCCTCCAACAATGCAGGGAACTATGACTATCTGTTGAAAATGTTTTTTCGTCACAGTACACAACTTTTCTCCAGAATTCTTCCTCCTGCTGCAAGTTTGCAAGGCAAATCCCATCCGCGCCTCTTTATGCCCAATCGTCAATGCAGGTTTTTATAGCTGGACGGCGAGAAAAATACCCTGCCTCGTGAAGTCTGTTGTTCACTGTATTTGCGCTACAACGAAGATTCAGGTGTCTGTAAATATGCGTCGCTGGAACAAACGGATGCTCCTGGCATGATTAACAATCGCAGCATCTTCCTCTTGAGATGTTGAACGCGGAGGACCAGACTCGGCAAAGTAGCGATGAGTTTCTGCTTCATACGATGAATCCACCGTTCCGCAGTGCTTCGATGAACGTCGAGTCGTCTTAATATTCTCTTATTGGCACACCATATTCATGCAATGTCACCATTGCACCCCGCATTGCCTGGGTCGTCTCGTGGTGCACAGAGGCCTTTCCATCTTTGTGTAAATGGCTTATGTGAAGCGTGCTGGGACGATAAAGGAAATGAGGATACCATGCACCCCTTCTGAAATTGATTGTGGTTGTGAAGGGTACCAACCCTTCGAATGGTAATAATAATCAGCCAATTTCCTATTTTGTTGAACATATGCATAAAAAATTCGTCTTAAAAGCCAAGGATCCAAAGATTGTCAGCAATAGTTTATATCCCAACTGAATATAGTCAGCCATCAACAGTATAATCATATACTGGTAGGATTCAATTCCATTCCTATAGTGTAAGATACTTAAATTCATGTGCGTATTATGCCATATGATGTGCGTAATAAATAATCATTTTTAAATAGTTGGAGCGTTCAAGGTCATCTGTAATAATCTATAGACTACCCTGAAACCCACTCTCAACACTTAGATTCCCCAAAGACACAGGCGTCTTCAAGTAACATGAATGCGCAGAGATCTAAAGTGTTAGACTTCATATTATATAATTTATGTGCTAGGTTAAGAACGCTGGCATTGAAGGATGGAAGGAAGGGACAGTAAAAGCGATAATAGGTTTAATGAAGGAAGTGGAATGAGGATGGAGGTAAGCGTTGCTATGTCGAAGGAAACGAGGTTGGGTGGGGAATTACGAAGGGAGGAGGAAAGGGAGCCAGAGATTATTAATCTAATTCTGCCACCACGTTCTCCTGATATGAATCCGATTGAAAACCTTTGGGCAATAATGATTAACGAATGGGAGCAATGCAATGAAAGAACATCTGTCTGAAGCACTTTTAGCTCACACGAGGAATAGTTGGGAGAGCTTACGTCGAACACCAAACATTCCCTACAATCTGGCCTCTTCTATGCCGCAACGATTGCAAGAAATTATTGATGCCGGAGGAAGCTATACGAAATACTGATGTTAAAGCCATGACGTAAATGTGTATCGAATATATATTTATGTTAATATAGAATTTTATTATATTTTTATGTTTGACATCTATAAAAGTATATATGTGACCATGAAAGAACTTTACTTATCCTTAGTTAGAATCTTTTCTTGCAATGTCTACGCTCGTGGAGATGATAATATATGCATTGTTGAAACAAACTATGAGAAGGTAATAGTTTCAGGAAAAAATAAAAACTGGCAACATCGAGGCCATCACATGTTTATGGGAATTGTCATATGATATGCTATCACTAAACTCTTATATACTACTACATACAGTATACTATATTACGTAATAATTACGATGAACAAATCAAATGCAAATTTCTCTGATTCACGGCCCACCAGTCTTGCTTTAGACTAATGACTTTCATAAGATGGAATAGGTTACCACTTAAAACAATGGATAAACTATCTACTGTATTAGTGAGACGACCGTGACATCCTCGAAATGCGAGCGCGTGAGAGGTTCACTGAGAAATTTGGTCATTAGATTCTTCACGTAGGATATGTATCACAAACAACAATATTGACAACAATTACTTAATATCAATCATTGCATTTGAGCAAATAATTTAGACCTGCGTCAAAATAACTTAGGTATCATGCCATGATTTGGGATATTTGCTGAATTAGTCGTTCTCTATAGTCTACAGTATATATTGAGACGGTATAATGTAATACCCAGCTAATATTATGATGACTAGGATTGCTCCATAACTATCCCAACATCCCGAAACTTGGTCATTCAGCTTCTTAATCATTTGTATTTTAAACACTAAAATGTAGCAGAAGTGACGTAATAATGGACGTCATTGATGGGGTTAGAGCAATTGTGTGCACCAATCCGAACACACCTCCGCTGCCATAAGAACCGCCCATTTTATACCTAACAGACTAGCTTGGGACGAGACAGAGGCGCGAGACTTATTGTAAGCACTGTACATAATTTTTCCCACAGTAAAAATAAAAATTTTGTAAAAAAATTTAACAATATCATTCTTTGTCTAGCTTAATCGTTTGTCTAAAATTAAAGTATTAATCTTTGAATTCTTTTATATTATATAATAACTCACTTGTTCTGTATAAAACTTGTATTGTAAAAAAGAATGTCGTCACCTAACTTGAATTACTTACGATGTTATTTTCTCAATTGTATTATATTGTATATATTATTGTATTAATACCATTTAGGGGGGAAATACTGTAAAAAGTGAACAATGAACAATTCCTACACCATCATTATACGGATTCATTGTCTTCATGCAGAACTTATGTTCGTATAGTTTTATGTTCGAATGTCCATTTTTACATAAGAAACCAAAATCGCCTAAGCGAGTTTTTGGATAGAATTTCGATTTGTACGTCTTTATTCATTACTGATTTCTCTAATTCATCTTTTCTAATAATGACTTATACACTATGACGTCACAAAATAACTTTGTTCTCTTTACGTTTCCCATACTTTGTACACTGAATCACGTTCTTAGTATTTGGACATCTTCCGTATTCAATGTATGGTAAATTCTTTAGTAATAATGTTGTGGTGTTATGTAGTATAAACATTATTATTCAACCATACTCATTATTCAACCATACTCATTCTTAATTCATGTTCTTTCTTGACCGCTATCCTTTATTAATTTTATTACTTATTCATTCATCTACCTATTGTCTACTTATGCACTATCAACTTATCAGTCTATGTTTACTCGTGTCTATATTACGCATACAACCTATTGTGTGACGAATGATATGTGTACACTACTGTGTGCAGTCGTACATGTCTATGGACGATCATGATTACGTACATGTATTCTTTTTACGTTTTATTTTCTTTTATTATTTCACCTCCGCATTGAACTCAAAAATGCTGAGTTAAGTTATAAAATTCCACTCACTACGACAGAATCGAGCGCCTCAAAGATAAAATATCTCCGTTTCGCTCTGATTTCAATTCATACATATTATATATTATTTCGTAAATAAATTATCTCGTATGTGCCATGTACTTTGTTTATATTTCTACATCTAATTGTCTATTAATATGAAACACTAAAAAAAACAAAAAGTTTATAGTAACTGTTTAATTGTAATTAACTGTAATACTTTAATTTAATATAACGTAATGTACTTTAATGAAACTGTAAGTTAATAATAACTTGTAATGTACTTCATTGAAACTTTAATTAAATGTAATGATTTAATTTATAATGTAAGAATGTACTTTATAGAACTGTAATGAACAATCATAAGCGAATGTGAAGTAATCCATAATTGTAATCGTAATTGTAATGAACCAAAATTAATACTTACTCAGTCGTGTACTTAATTTGTACTTATGTGTACTATTACGAAATGATATCGCCTTCATAAATGTAGACTCGGCGAAAAAATACAAATTAGTTTTTTATTTTATTTTTTTTAGTTGAAATCTTTCAAACCATCTGATCATGTGTTTAAAAAGGGGGGAAATTTAACCTTCAACTGTCCTCCCCCAAAAAATTTAAGTTTTATTATACATGTACTTGTAAAATTAGAGCACTTCTGCATTAGACTTCTTCATCATAGCACTTCATTAGGACTCCCTTGTTAGCAGCCTTGCTGCGGGGAGGGGCAGAGGCCCCTTGCCTTAATATTTTTAGATTCCGGCCTGAGCCATGGTCGAAAGAGGTCGAACCTCTACCCCTGTAAATTCAGAGCAGTACCTGTATATTTTAAGAAGTAAACCAAAGTAAAAAGAAGTTTTTATTTTTCCCTTCGAGCCGTGCTCTCTTCAGAACTTAGTCAGAAAAGTCGATAATTTTAGTATAAGAGAAAGTATCAGAGTATTATAGCAAGAGAAGAATTAATAATTCTCGACCCATAAGCGAGAGAAGGAGCAACCCAAGCACCATAGAAGATATTGGCATAACAGTCTGGCGAGTCTGTAGCCAAGAGTTTAACAGAGTGGCGACCGAAAGAATTAGAATGTTATAGAAGAAATATCCGTTGCTGCATCCTAACCAGAACCCCCGTCGATTCCGAACCAACTCAGGGCCATAGACGGAGGGGTTAACCTATGTATATATATGTATACATATATAATATGTATATGTATATAGATATATATAGATATCTATATATATAATTATGTGTATGGTATTGATGATATATGTATATATATATGTGTATATGTGTGTGTATATATATGTGTGTGTGTGTGTATATATGTGTGTATATATGTGTATATGTATATATATGTGTATATGGTGTGTATGTATATATATGTGTATATGTGTGTATTATATGTGTATATATATAGTGTGTATATATATATGTGTATATATATGTGTATATATGTGTATATATATTATATATGTGTTATATATGTGTATATATATATATATATATATGTATATATATAATATTATATATATATATGTGTGTGTGTGTATATATGTGTGTGTATATATATATATATGTGTATATATGTGTGTGTATATATATATGTGTATATATGTATATATTATGTGTATATATGTGTGTGTGTATATATATATATGTGTATATGTGTGTTATATATATATGTGTGTGTATATATGTGTGTATATATATATGTGTGTATATATGTGTGTAATATATTATGTGTATATATGTGTATATATACATATGTGTATATATTATATATATATATGTGTGTGTGTATATATGTGTATATATATATATATATATATAGTATACATTCAACTGCAAAGAACACGCAGTATAAATAACGTAAAGAACGACGCTTGTATAGGATATTCCGCGCAAGACGAGAGACAGAGAACGAAACAAATGAAAAAATGAGGTAACCACCCGGGAATCGAACCCGGGATCTTCCGATTGCCGGTCAGATGTATATATATATATATACTGTGTATATATATATATATGGTAATATTTTGGTAATATAATGGTAATATTTTGGATAATATTGTCGTTAGTGAAGGGGAAGTAATGCCTATATTGATAAAATGAAACGCGTAAATCACCGGGTCCGGATTCCATATATCCCATACAACTAAAAGAATTAAACGATAGCATTGTTGTGCCGCTAACAAAGATTTTTAATGCGTCTATTTCTCAGGGGTGCGTACCAGATAATTTCAAGTTAGCAAACGTAACACCTATCTTTAAGAAAGGCGATAAAGGTGCGGCGGGAAATTATAGGCCAATCAGTTTAACGTCTTTTGTAGTAAGCTACTGGAATCAATAATTAGGGATCGTATAGTCGAACACTTAGAAGTGCATAATCTGGTTAGAATACGCAGCCGGTTTTAGGCGAAACAAATCTTGCTTAACTAATCTTTTAGAATTTTTCCAAAGCGTGGTTGACGTTTACGATAGATATCGGGCGGTTCATGTAGTGTATTTAGATTTTCAAAAAGCGTTTGACACCGTGCAGCACAAAAGACTGATTGAAAAAACTAAGGCTCATGGAATCAGGGGTGTAGTAATAAATTAGCTAGAAGAGTGGTTGCGAGGCAGGAAACAGAGGGTGGTCGTTGATGGAGCGGAGTCGTGTTGGGCTAATGTAGCGAGTGGCGTTCCTCAGGGTTCTGTATTGGGCCCCTTGCTTTTTCTTATATATATTAACGATTTAGATGTCGGCCTAGTCAGTACAGTTTCAAAGTTTGCGGATGACACGAAGCTGGGTAGTAGGGCGATTAATGACGAAGATAGAGGTAAAATTCAGGAAGATCTGAATAAAATCGTTGATTGGTCAGTCACATGGCAAATGAGATTTAACGTGGATAAGTGCAAAATTTTGCATATAGGTTCGCGTAACGGTAATTTTGCGTATAGTATGTCAGGGAAAGATTTAACAAGCGTAGAGCAGGAAAATTTAGGAGTTATAGTCACTGGTGATTTAAAAGTAGCGAAACAAAGTACAGCAGCGGTCAATAAGGCGAACAAAGTGTTAGGTTTTATAGCTCGAAATTTTTGAGTACAAATCGCGATATTATAGTTCCTCTTTATAAATCATTAGTTAGACCCCATTTGGAGTACGCGGTCCAATTTTGGAATCCGCATATGCGCAAAGATATAGACAAAATCGAAAGAGTTCAAAGACGAGCAACTAAGATGATTCCGTCTCTTAGGTCAAAGTCGTACGAGGATAGGCTTAAGGAGTTAAAATTGACTACTCTCGAGACTAGGAGGTTAAGGGGTGATCTAATCCAGGTTTTCAAATTATGAATGGGTTTGATAACGTAGATAGAGATAGCTTTTTCGAAATATCTCAATATAATAGGACTAGAAATAACGGTGTAAGTTGACAAGTAGAAGGTTCGAGACAGCAGTTGCGAAAAACTTTTTTACGCATAGAATAGTAAATAGCTGGAATAGTTTGCCGGTAGAAGTAATTAGTAGCACGTCTATAAACATGTTTAAAAATCGACTGGACGCGCATGTTGATAGAAAGGGTATAGTTTAAGGTAGTAAAATTAAGGCTTTGTGGGGATAGATCCCACAGCTCAACACAAGTGTTGTGGGATATAGGGAGGCAGCGTCTTGGATTAGGGATACTCTCTGTCCTTACACACCCCATTTAAAGAGATTCCTCTGCCGAGCGGTGCCCCCCATAGTACTGTGAGGTATTGAAAAACTCATGATCTTCACTTGCCCACAAACACCTTTAAATGGGAGACCCATAATGGGTGCGCACACATTTCTACATTACTGTACAGTCTTTACAGCCACACCTACACTTTTCCTCGTAAGTGTATTATTGTAATGTATATGGTTGTAAATTTTGACTTGGTCCGCAATCGATATGGACCGTGACTTGATGGATACCGTAATGAAATTGACTGGATTCTTTGGATCTGATATATTTGCATGTCCGTTATAAATAGATATAGAGTGTAACATTTGTGGATAGTAGTCTATTATGACTTGATCCTCTGGATCCAGAGATTCTATCTTTAGTTTTAAATCGATAATTAATTAGTTTTAAATTGATAATTATTTAGTTTCGTAAAAATTGGTCGTTGCCAATTTACCGGCGGCTCTTACATAAATTTCTTATGTTCTTGTGGTTCGGAACCCACGTAAAATTGTAGGTCCCCTCCGCCACCACGGAGGACATGCACAATACACGATTGCGATCACAGTTAGGTAGACCAGCCATGTGTATATATGTATATGCGTATATATGTGTATATATGTGTATATATATGTGTGTAATATATGTGTGTGTGTGTATATGTGTGTGTATATATATGTGTGTGTGTATATATATATGTGTGTATATATATATGTGTGCGTATATATGTGTGTATATATATGTGTATATATATGTGTGTCTGTATGTGTGTGTGTGTGTGTGTATATGTATGTATGTGTGTGTGTGTATATGTGTGTGTATATATGTATATGTATATATGTGTGTGTATATGTATATATTGTGTGTGTGTATGTATATATGTGTGTGTGTGTATGTATATATGTGTGCGTATATGTATATATGTGTGTGTGTGTGTGTGTGTATATATGTGTGTGTGTGTGTATGTATATATGTGTGTGTGTATATTATGTATATATGTGTGTGTGTGATTATATGTATATATATGTGTGTGTGTGTGTATATGTATATATATTGTGTGTGTGTATATGTATATATATGTGTGTGTGTGTGGTGTATATATATATTTAACCCTTCCGTCTATGGCCCGGTTGGTTCGAATTCGACGGGGGTTCTAGTTAGGTGGCAGCAACGGATGTGTGACTTGCAGTAGTTTTCTTCTATATTACTCTCCGAGTTCTTCTATAGTGGCTCGGAGGACTCTGGTAGACTTACTAAAAATGCTGAAGATTCCGGTCTCTTATAGCGTATCCGGAAAGTTTAATGACTAAGTTCTTCTGAAGAGAGCAAGGCTCGAAGGATAAGATAAAAACTATCTTTTACTGTAATTTACTGCTAAAATGTACAGGTAGTGCTCAGCCTCTGAATTAGCTTCTGAATGACAATGGAAGATTTACTGGGGTTTATATACCCAAAACTGCTAACATCATTATTATTAAATGCTAAAAAGGCTGTATTATTTTTGCACAATTCGAAAATAAAGTAAATTTTTAGCTGTGGTAAGGCTTGAACGAGTAAACAAAATATTTGAAGACGAAACCATATTTTTATCTTAAACCGCGACTTTTCAGATCTGATGTTATCATGATCTGCCAAGTTAACTAAAAGTGGAAATCGGACTATGCATCTTTACACTAAAATATGCATATGAGTAAATTTTAAGGTTTAAGATGTACAATTTTAATGCTTAGGCAAGACATGATCTCATCTTTTATAACGAAAGAGATGTATACAAAATATGAACATTGCAAAGCTTAAGCAGGATTCCTTATTAAGCGAAATCTAAAAAAATGATTATGAGATTTTAAAAAAAAAGGTCACCAATTATTTGCAAAGTAGAAAACAAATCAAAAATTTTATCCAAACTCGCGTTGGGCGATTTTGGTCCTTATGTAAAAATGAATACACACACGTACATACATATGAGTATAGGCATTATATAAAGTTAAATATATAAGAATATACAGGATTATATAAATACATGAACCATATAACACATGAATTTTTAAAATGGATACTTTTTCTAAAATGGATACAAAACTATATAAATGAATACAAGAATTACATGAAGAATAAGATAGTATAGGAATATGGGAATTATTTATGGTTCATTTTTACAGGGCTCTTCCTCTAGAATGATATTAATATAATAATGTAACATCCTAACTAATGCTAACTAGATGATAACTATGGGTTTTATAATACAGATTTATATACACAACATAAGTCGGGTGGTTAAGTCTAGTTCACGTGGTCTGGGTACGCACTCTTGGTCGTGCATAAATAGTTTCATGTTCCGTGTCTCTTGTTTTCTTTGTTCCCAGAATGATCTTTTCACCACAAATATACCGAGGATAATAGCACATACAATAATGATACTAACGGCAGATGTTGAGAAAATGTACCGGTTGTAGTATTTGTAAGAGGTTGTTTTGGTTTCATCCGAAATTTTAAACCGACTCAATTGATCATTCCATTCAGGGGCATGTAGTTCGGGTAGGATGGTTACAGGTTTTATGGAGAGATTTAAGATCTCTATGACGGGTTTAAATTTAATTTGCGACGGGAAGGGTATGAGTTATTAAGGTAACCTTGTACGGGTTGTATATTTGGAGGGCTTTTGAACGCAAGGAGCAACCAATTGGTAGCCGAATAACCATAGGGATTGTGATGAGGGAATAATTTGACGGACACTCGAGAGTAGCGGCAGTCCTGTTCGCGAAGAAATGTCTGGTCCAATTCGTAGTTGGATGGTTTTAGGGGAATGAAATTTTTTAAATGAACATACCGGGGCATGCCGGTCACGAATTAAGTCGATAAAGCAAGACCTAGTAGTTGGAAGAATAACTGGTTTGATGGAGGGCAACGAGTTGTTTATTTGGTTGCGGGAATCGGCAATGCCGGACGTCGCTATCTGACATCATAGAATAGCTGACAGATCTTTGGTTAGGAAAAGGTAAGGTGGTACGGTGGGTAAATACAATCGATAGACATTAGAATTGTTTTGGTAGGGTGTTGGGAAAGGGTGAAATTTATATACGTCGTAAGTGAGGACATCGAAAAATGGTATAATTATGAGGTATGTGTAGGGGCGTGGTCCATGTACAGTCCAGGTGTATTCTAGAAATTGGGGTAATTAGTGTGGTTGAGTGGGAATATGGGTGATAATTTTAATTGTGTCTGGGCGGTGTGAATCAAGGACTGAAGTGTTTCCCATGGTATTAGGGTGGAAAGAGTGATTTTTCCATGGGCTAGCTGGGTTGCACGCAAAACCTTGGAATGAATCGTAGTTATTCGTTGTAAGTATTTATCGATTAGGGTTACTTGTAGGTTATTATCTCTATTAATTCTAGATATCTTTGTGTTCTTTGTATTGAGCTAACATGGATTCAAGGTATGTGAATCTGTCCGAAAGGGAGTGGAGGAAGCGATTGTTTTCGTGTAGACCTAATAGTTTGTTCTAACATGTGTCCATTATACTGTCGATTTCGCGCGAAGAGATTCAATTTGAATTCGATTCTTTAATATCTTCTTCGGTTGCTAATCCGAATAAACCTTTGAACAGTTTCCCTCCTATATCTATCAGTCCCCTTTACTTCTTTGGTTAAAGTTTTCTGAATTTTTAGTTTCAGTTTGTATCCATGGTAAGGCTAATATTTCTGATAGGGCGCGTGCTGTAGTTTGAATATTTTCGAGGGTATTTTCTAACAGAACGCGACTAATCTGATCTTTCCTTGGAAAGAATTCTGGACTTTACTTTCAAAAGTTTTTAATTGGGTTTGTATCTGAAGGAGATTGATTTTAATTCTAGCAGGGGTTGCAAATTTATATAAAGGTCTGCGTGCCCTTTCAAAAATTTACCTTCTGCAAGTTTTTCTATAACAACTCCGTCGAAATTTTAATGCTAGGGCTACAAGAGTAAATAATTTGGAAAATTATAAGGGGGACAATTTTATTCATTTCTACGCCTTAGGTTATACGGAGCTGGGGGTGGCTGTGTGGATATTTGTGTTTGTGGGCGAAGGGGTCGGCCTCGTTTTGGTGGCAATGGGGGTCGACCGTTAGCTCGGATTCTAGCGGGTTCGTTTCTTATGTGAAGGTTCTAGTTCACGTGGGTGATGCATTTGCGGGCGGTATGTAGGGTCCGTGCGTCGATCATCAATCGGTGAGGGTGGTGACAGAGGAGATGGTGGAGTTGGAGGAGATGGTGGAGTTCCACTGAGTGATCCTCTCGAAGGGGTTTCTCCAGGGTCTGGGTCCGATGGGACGCTTGGCTCTGGGGCCTCCTCTTGTTCAGAGATTGCCTCGAGTACTGGTGGTATTACGAGGTACCAATCTTCGTCATGGGTAGCGGTTCCCGCGGTGACCACTTCAGTTTTTTATCCCTGCCCGATTTGTTAATACTTGACCTTTTGAAGGATAGGCGGCTCGAACGCCTGGCAGCTGTTTTTTGGGAAGGTGTTGTTCGGAAGCTATCTTCAAATTGTCAGCGTGAATGATTTTAGTTTGGAATGATCCCGGAGGTCGAGGATTTCATAACGATTTTTTCAGGTTTTTCATAATCCTATATGGGCCATCCCATTTTGGGTATAATTTGCGATGAGCACCTGGCGGTTTCACGCTCTTCAGATAACATCGCATACCGACGATTATAGTCCGTTGACGGGGATGACGCCTATATTGCTCTTGCTCCATCTGTTGGTTTCGTTGGTCGAGGGCATAGCGGATTATGTCAAAAATCTTGAAAGATCGTTCAGCTAGTTGCTGATTTGCTTCTGCCATTTCGGAAGATGTTAGAACTGCCGGGTCGGTTTGGTCGGGCAAATCAAAAGGTAGACGCTTGTCGTAGTGATAGAGGACGAAATGAGGGGTGTCCCCGATGGACACATTATAGCCATTGTTGATGGCTGTTTGTACCATGGGAAGGGAATCATCCCATGTACGGAGGATGCATCGACAACGTGGCGCAGGGCTTCTAAGATCTTTCGATTGTGCCTTTCCACTAAGCCGTTTGCCTGCGGATGGTATGCCACAATGTGTGTATTTTTAATTTTACACATGTTACAGAGTGACTCGAACAGTTTGGAAGTGAAACTAAGGGCGTTATCCGAGATTAGGATGGAAGGAGTGGTATGATTTTGGATGACGCGTTCCACTAGGGCTCTTGCCACAGTTTCCGAGGTCTGGTCTGGAATGGCAGCTACTTCGCTGTAACGCGAGAAGTGGTCCGTAAACACAATGATGTACTGATTTCCCTTTGATGTTTTGGGAAATGGTCCCAGTATATCCATTCCAGTTCTTTGCCAGGGCCTTTGGCATACTGGATATCGATGCATAGGAGCTGTGGATGGTACGTTGCCCTTATGTTTTAAACACGACGGACATTCGGCGATGTATTCATGTACCTTTTTGTTCATCTCGGGAAAATGGTATCGCTCCAAAAGACTCTTGATGGTGCGATCCGGCCCCATGTGTCCATACAAAGGTGAGTCGTGACAAAGTCCAATGGCTATATCGACGAGATCCTTTGGTATCTCCACGAGGTCGTTTCCATCTTCGTTCCTGAAATGTACGAGCCCATCTTTGAGGTTGTACTGTTCTTTTACCTTCGATGGTTCCTTTTGTTCCAGGCGCGCCCGAAGGTTTTGGGTGTGTTGGTCCTGTTGTTGGGAGTATTGCAGACACTCGTGGTCGAACACAGGAAGAATGTGTTGAGTCTCGACAATCCGTCTGGAATAACTTGGTTTTCCCGGTTTGTATACGATTTTTGCCGCAAAGTCCTGAATCAACAGAGCCCATCTACTCAATCGTCCTTCAAGTAGCTTGTCCTTGAAGAGGTACGTGAGTGGCTTATGATCAGTCTTGATGGTTACATCGTAGCCATAGACGATATTTCGGAATTTTTTCAAAGCCCAATATTTAGGGTGGCAATAGCCAATAGGGGTAAAAATCCAAGTTGCCTGGAGGAGCGAGTGCGGTGGCGCGTTTGGTGCAGTTCCTGAAGAAAATCACTCAGGCAAATGTTTAGGACTTTTGATAAACATTAGGGGGTGGTACAAGAGTAACAAAGTTTCCACCATTGTCACTTACTAATTCTCTATTTTGTATACTTTGCAGGTAGATGAAAAATGGCGACTACTCTAAGAAAGAATGATGTTTTATGACTACTGGAGACTTCTCCCAACTCATATGCCCTTACAGGAGCCAAATTGCCGTCCAAGCGGCAGGTTCTGGAACGATTCTTGTTCTTTCACCTGTCCGAGTCTCGCCCTGTCAGAGAAAGTAGCCGACTGGTGATGACAGAGGTCGAACAGATGTGGAAGAATGCAAGTCTTCCGACTCAAGCTACGCACCAGGCACAAGACAAGCTGGAGAACCTCCATTCTGAGTGGAGAAGCTTAAAGAAATTACGAGCGAGGCGTACCAAAACCCAGATGGACAAGGAGAAGGTCTTTCTAGAAGGTCTGAAAGGCCTGTTCGATTGCGCTCACGGTGATGCGCTCAAAATCATCAAAAATAAAGAAGACAAGCAGTTTCTTCTTGCGCAGCGTGAGCCTGGTCGTCGAGGAACTATAGGACTTGTTGATCAGAAGTATATTAGACAAGAGGAGAACAAAATGACGCGGCAGCGTGAGCAAGAGAAAAGGAAACGAAGGAACCTGAATGAACTCCAGAAGATGGACAGGTCCGTGGTTTTGGAGTCGAGCAGCAGTTCTACAAACGAGGATACTGACAAGGAAGATGAGGTGAATGTCGGAGCAATAGGAGGCGCGTCATCTGCCACTCCCAAGAGGAAAAGATCAAGAGGGTTAAATCAGATTGTTACTCAAGAACTGGCGCAAGCGTTGGATCGCACAAAGATATCCAATCGCCGGGCAGTCCATGTTGTGGCCAATACCTTAGCAGTTGCTGGACAAAGTATGGAGCACTACGCATTGAATCGAGAGACAATCCGACTAGCTCGAATGAAATTCCGCCAAGACATCGCGGACGAGCTGAGAAGGTCCTTTTCCCCCACGGTACCATTAACAGTTCATTCGGATGGCAAGCTCCTTCCAGACCTTACAAACAAAGAGAAGGTCGATCGCCTTGTCCAGTCCTGGTTTCAGGAGAAGGTGTGATGAAGCTGTTGGGGGTGCCAAAGCTGCCATCATCAACAGGTCTGGCGCAGGCAACAGCAGTGCATGACATGCTGGAAGACTGGCAGTTATCTCCCGGGATCGTAGCCATGTCTTTTGACACGACATCATGTAACACCGGTCGCTTGAACGGCGCTTGTCAATTCCTCGAGCAGAAGCTCGGGAAGAAACTTCTCAATCTTGCTTGTCGTCACCACATCGCGGAAATAGTTCTCGAAAAAGTTTTCGAAGCCTTAGTAGCATGCTCTTCGGGACCAAAGATCAAGCTCTTTCAAAGATTGGCGGAGGTGTGGCCAAAGATTGTAAAGGATTCGTTTCTTTCTGCTGAGGGAGACCGTGAAGTAGCAGATCGGATGCACGCATTCAAGGAGAAAGTTGCAGAGTTTGTGCACGAACAGTTGAGATCTCAGCAGCCTCGCGATGATTACCGTGAATTCCTGGAACTCGTACTGCTATTTCTCGGAATAAATCTACCACGGGGAAATCATATTCAAACTCCGGGTGCCCTCCACAGGGCACGGTGGATGGCAAAATGCATCTATGCATTTAAGATCTTCTTGTACCGTCACCAGTTGCGGAACTTGGGGAAACTCACGGACCAGGAGCTCCAGGGTGTTACTGACTTCTGCCTCTTTGTTGCAGAGATTTACGTTAAAGTTTGGTTCAATGCCCCGGTAGCCAGATATGCTCCGCGGTTGGACTTGGAGCTGATACAAAAGCTGGTGCAGTACAGACAAGTTAACCGACGCGTGGCAGAGGCCGCTTTGAAAGGGATCACTAGCCATCTTTGGTACTTAAGTGAAAAGTTGGTCGCTTTGGCCTTTTTTGATGAATATCTCAGCAGCGCGGTGAAAAGAGGCATGGTTGAGGCGCTCAAAAATGAAGAAAGGAAGAGTCCTTCGCCTCGTGTGACAATTGATGTGGGAGATGCTGAACATCTTTCTTTGGCAGCCTTTGTCACGAAGAACACATTGGCCTTCTTCCACCTGCTCCAGCTTCCCACATCCTTCCTCTCCAAGGATCCGGAGCAGTGGGAAGATGAAGATTTTCAACAAGCGAAACAGCGCGTCTCTGCCATCAGTGTTGTCAATGATCCCGCAGAAAGAGGAGTTGCCCTAATGAAAGATTTTAACGCTGTGCTGACCACACAGGAGGATCAACAGCAATACGTTCTTCAGGTTGTGGAGCAGCACCGGAAGATGTTCCCTGATGCCAATAAATCCACGTTCATTCGAAGCCAGAAAAATTAGGCATAATTGTAATCTATCAGATCACTACAAGTTATTGCAGTCCTATTTGAGGTTGTTTGAGTCTTATCAGAATCGTTCTTTTCAGTTTTTTGTTTTGTATAACTTTGAAGCTCACTCGAACACTCGTTTCCAATAGCCTAGAGCACAAAGTTCTTTGTGTCTTGTACCACCACTTAAAATAAGATTAGGAACTTGAAATTTGGCAGAATTTGTTTTTTCAATAAACCGAATAAAATGAGCACCCGCACATTTTAAATTTTGCGACTTCATTTTTTATTGCCACCCTACCCAATATACCGCTAGGGCCTCTCGGTCCGTAGTGGAATAATTCCGTTGAGGTGCAGAGAGAAGTTGACTGGCATAAGCAATGGGTAATTCCACACCGTCTACGTCCTGTAACAGGACGGCTCCTAGTCCATAGGAGGAAGCATCTGTGGCTATGATGAAGGGTCTTGTGTAATCAGGATATTGTAAAATGGGATGACAGGTTAGTTTATTAATTAAAGTTTCAAAGGCATGTTGGTGATCGGATTCCCAGTTAAATTTCGAATTTTTCTGGAACAAATTAGTAATGGGTTTAGCAATATTTGAAAATTGGGGGATAAAGTTCCGATAGAATCCGACAAAACCAATAAATGCACGGGCGTCGTCGATGGTTTTGGGTACAGGGTACCTTTCCAGGGCTTCGAGTTTGGCTGGATCAGGTTTAATTCCTGTGGACGAGAGTAGGAATCCTAGGTATACCAGGGATTCTTGTAAAAAATTGCACTTTGCAAGCTTCAGTTTAAGGTGTGCTTTTCTCAAGTGTGATAGCACATTCTGAAGGCGTTGAAAGTGTGTTTTTATGTCCGAACTGTAGACGATAATATCGTCAAGATAAACGAGAGCTTCGACACCTAATAGGTCGGAAAGGACTATATTCATCAACCTAGAGAAATTAGCAGGCCCATTTCGGACTCCGAAAGGTAAAACCTGGAATTCGTAATGGCCTCGGTTAGTGGAGAAAGCAGTCAATGCCCGAGATTCGGGACTGACCTCCATTTGCCAATAACCCGATGCTAAATCGAGGGATGAAAAAAGTTCGCTTTCCCTACGTTCAGAATTGTTTCCTGCATGTTTGGAATCGGGAAACGGTCTGGGATGGTAATGTTGTTCAGGCGTCTAAAATCTATACAAGGGCGAGATGTTCCGTCCTTTTTGGAGACGAGAATCATAGGAGCGGACCAGGGACTAGCTGAAGGCTGAATGACATCCTGCTCCAACATGTCCTTGATGTGTTCCTCAATAGTGACTAATTGGGAATGTGGAACCCGATAGGGAGGAATGAAAATGGGTTTGGAATTGGGTTCCAACTTGATTTCAAAAGGGACCAAATTAGTTCGGCCCAGAGGATCTCCTTTTAGGGCAATCACATCTCTATTTCTTATCAGGAAATCGAGAAGTGATTCCATTAGTTTGGGATCCTGTAAAGCTGGTGACTCCTGAAGGGAGTGCTCCAGACATTTCTTATATTCTTCTTTTAATACTGAAGGATTTAACTCTAAGGAACTGGAAACACGATTTATCATACTGATGGGGAAATCTGAATCTACTTCTACTGTGGAAACAGTTCCTATTTTCTGATTTGAAGTTAATTCTATAGGACTTTTTCCTTTGTTTAAACAAACAACAGGGATAGCTGAATTCTGACTCTGACTAAGGACTTGGGCAATAAGAACATCTCTTTTGAAATTACTTTTCTCTGTAATCAGAGTACGCTCTGACTCTAATAATTTTCCTTGACTGTCAACTACTTTTGCTAGGAAACAAATCTTCTCATAAGGTGCTACTGTTATATGCTCGGTAGGGCATATGAAAAATTGTGAATCTGACTCTGGTTCGGCGACTAAAATTTGCCTTATTGGCTGAACTGAAGCTGGCTGACTGAAACTGGCTGACTGGAAACTGGCTGACTGGAAACTGACTGACTGGAAACTGACTGTGTTGATCCAACTGGATTCAACAACTGGAACTGATTACCCTGGGGTCTGATTTCTGGAGCGGTTGTCCCTCTGGATGCAACCGGCTGACTTGAACTGCTATCAAGTGGAGGGGGTTTCCTATTTCTTTCGGAAATCTGAACTGACTAATTCTATTAGCATTAAGCTGTCTGTCATTCTCACGGAGATGGTGTGTCCTATTTCGACACTTTACTAACTTTCCGGCTGGGTAAATCTCCCATTGATTCCGGTTAAAAAAATCCATACCTAGTAGGATGTCTGTCTGAAAGGTGGCGACTGTGTCCACTATACAACATTTCGCGGGGTATACCGCGTTTCCAACTTCTAAATATAACTCAATTTCTCCGTATGTAGGTATGGGTGTGCCCGTAACTCCTCTGAGTTGGCAGGATGGTGCCTTAAGTTCATATTTGTAATTTGTACTCTCTAATAATTCATCTACACATTGTTTCTTAATTAACGTCGCGTGTGCTCCTGTATCTAGGAGAGCAGTTAAATCTTGGTTATCGTGCTACAATTTATTATTAAATCTAGGAGGTCCGCACCTATTATCCTGATGGGAGTTTGTGTGCGTATCTGGGTTCATTACTGTAATTTAGGAGGGGGAGGTTGAACTGCTGCCTCCAATGTAGGGTCTAAAAAAGGGCTCGAATGGTCTTCTATGGGAGGACCTGGGTCATATTCTACGGGATTACCATACGCTGGAGGGTGTTCTTGAAAACTGTACTCTGGGGAAAATGATTCCTCCACGGGTACTTCTACGTACCGAACTAGCTGACCTTGCTGGTTGTACTGAGGTTTGTACATGGGGTAAGAGTGTGGTTGACCCTGTGGTCGTAATCTATTGGGTTGGTAGTTCGACTGAGGCTGGGAATGGACTGGTTTCTGGGGATTGGATGACTTTTGGGATACGTTTTGGGAACGTGGTGGTTTGGTTTCTGAAAGTGGGGTCTATACCCTGCAGGGGCTTTATCAGCACACTTTTGGCGATCGCCACGGCGATGACCATGTTCGTGACAGTGGGAGCAATAAGAGGGATAATTACACTGACTTATCATGTGCCCAAAGCTATCGCAGTTAAAACACTGTGGAGGAGGGCGTGTATTCTGGGTTTGGGGGGCTTGTTTCTGGGGTGTTCCCTGCATTGGCCTCGATTTATAGGGTTGTTGTTGTTGGTGTTGTGGCTGCTGCTGTTGAATGTAATGTACGGGGTTTCTCTACTCTTTCGGTAGTTCTGGTTTGCTAAATCGGGGTAATGTTCCCGTGTTTTGTTTATGGCTACACTTACAGGTTTGTCAACATTTAAAAACTCCTGAAACTTTTTTTTAGGTGCTCCGGGTAGGTTTTGGTAAATGGTTGTTGCTACTATTAGATTTCTTTGTTTCGAAGTGAAAGTTATGCCACATGCATTTTCTGCGGCACGGAGGGCTTCTCCTACAAGTTTATGTGTACGTGTAATAAAATTGTTTAAATCTTCGTGTTCCTCTTTCTTCCATTTAGCTTGGAAGACTGCTTCTAACGTGGCTAAGGGTTGTGCAAGTGTTATTTCTTTAAAAAATTCTAATAAGTTTTGTTTAAAATCGTCCCATGTTGTAGCTTCGCTAATTGATGGGACGTAGGTGACTGTGTCATGAGCATTCCCTTCTTTAGGGTCGATAAATCTTTTTGCTTCCCTAATTTTTATATCATCATCGGTAATGTTTTCGCGTAAGAAATGTTGCTCTAAAGATTCAATCCAAGGTCTTACGCGTGGTTCAACAAAGCGATTATCTATGGTCCCCTTAAAAATTAAAACAGTATGGGAAGGTTTACTAGTCTGCCTAAGTTAATGTATGCTGGGGCGGGGGTTTGAGACTGAGACATATTGGCTTGTTCTGGATCTGAAGTTTGTGTGTTTGGGAGTATGTTTGAAGGGCGCGGGGTAGGTGGAAAAATGGGTGTAGGTAAATTTCGATGTCAGAAAGCGCACCGTCTGAATCGCTCATATGTGAAGGTACTTATTAATGTGTTCTAATTAGGTCTGCTTGACCGATCTTAATTTATGGAATGATCACTTAAGGGGTTTTCCTAACTACACTATCTAAAAAAATAAATGCACAACAATTTGCCTAACTAGGGGAAAATTTGAAAAGATTGCAAACAAAAATAAAAAAAAAAATTAAACAAGATTATGGTACTATGTTGGTACATTAAATAAAATTATACTATACTAACTAAATATAGTGAAAATAACTGTGAAAATAACTCTGACAATAACTGTGACAATAATTCTGTGAAAATACTGTTTTCAATAAAAAAAATGTATCACTGGTGTCTGAAGTGTTCACTGTGTTTTGTGTTAATTCTGGCTCAATACTAAATATTAACTGTTAATAATACTGACTTTTCAAATGTTTAGAGATTATTTAAAAAAGAGTTTTGTACTTAACAAGATTCCTACGGCGAAATCCTTAGAGACGTGTCCTGAAGACGTGTCTTGCTGGCCACTTGTTCTTGGATGAAAACTAGGCGTGGAGAACTTGGAGTCGTGACGCACCGGTTCAAGGGTGGATGTGACGAACTAGAAGTCGTGACACGCCGGTCAACTGGGTGTTGGTTCTGGTTCCCGGGTCTGGAAGAATCCTGGATGCAGAAGTTGTCAGTCGTGAAGATCCTGGTTAAAGGGTCGCCAGTTGTTAACCCCTCCGTCTATGGCCCGGGGTTCGAAGTCGACGGGGGTTCTAGTTAGGTGGCAGCAACGGATGTGTGACTTGCAGTAGTTTTCTTCTATATTACTCTCCGAGTTCTTCTATAGTGGCTCGGAGGACTCTGATAGACTTACTAAAAATGCTGAAGGTTCCGGACTCTTCTTATAGCGTATCCGGAAAGTTTAATGACTAAGTTCTTCTGAAGAGAGCAAGGCTCGAAGGATAAGATAAAAACTATCTTTTACTGTAATTTACTGCTAAAATGTACAGGTAGTGCTCAGCCTCTGAATTAGCTTCTGAATGACAATGGAAGATTTTTACTGGGTTTATATACCACAAAACTGCTAACATCATTATTATTAAATGCTAAAAAGGCTGTATTATTTTTGCACAATATTCGAAAATAAAGTAAATTTTCAGCTGTGGTAAGGCTTGAACGAGTAAACAAAATATTTGAAGACGAAACCATATTTTTATCTTAAACCGCGACTTTTCAGATCTGATGTTATCATGATCTGCCAAGTTAACTAAAAGTGGAAATCGGACTATGCATCTTTACACTAAAATATGCATATGAGTAAAATTTTAAGGTTTAAGATGTACAATTTTAATGCTTAGGCAAGACATGATCTCATCTTTTATAACGAAAGAGAATGTATACAAAATATGAACATTGCAAAGCTTAAGCAGGATTCCTTATTAAGCGAAATCTAAAAAAATGATTATGAGATTTTAAAAAACAACAGGTCACCAATTATTTGGCAAAGTAGAAAGCAAATCAAAAATTTTATCCAAACTCGCGTTGGGCGATTTTGGTCCTTATGTAAAAATGAATACACACGTACATACATATGAGCAAAGGTGGGCACCCGGGCCTCAAAAAGGACCGACGGTCCCGGTCACGGTCCTTTCTGAAGATAGGACCTAGGAACGACTCGGTCCTCGGTCCTTATATATAATATAAGTGAAAATTTGATTAAAATGAAAAATGAAATTAAAGACACCGGAAATCTTTAATTTTATTAACGTAAATTATAATTAATGCAATACATAAATGATGAAAAAAAGTTAAGTTAAATGCTTCAGTTTCCCTTCAAGAAGACTAGCATTTCAAAATGGCTGTCACTGAGCCCTGACCTTTTCGGCTTGAGGACGTCCTTCCCCAAAGAGAAGAGCCTCTCCACGGCGGCACTGGATGGGATAGGCGTGTTAAACTTGATGAACAAGTCCTTCAATCACTAAAAAAGACCGTCCGGACAAGACCGTCCGGAATTGCTTAAAAATAGACAGTCGCTCCTCATTTCGGTCCTCACTGAGAAAAGGACCGACTTTCACGCTCACGGTCCTTAAAAGGACCGCGTTCCTGGAGTTCGGTCCTTTTGGAACTCGGTCCTGCCCACCTTTGCATATGAGTATAGGCATTATATAAAGTTAAATATATAAGAATATACAGGACTATATAAATACATGAACCATATTACACATGAATTTTTAAAATGGATACTTTTTCTAAAATGG
>JAJOZX010013770.1:0-69166 GCA_023014485.1 Bathynomus jamesi | reverse complement strand
TGATCCTTTCTCTCCTCAAAAGTTAAAGCCTCAGCCACCTCACATGACTTGTGGTTGCCTTCGCAAAATATGCACTCCTTGATTCCCTTTAATTTATTCTGAGAGGATGCATGTAGAGCTGACACTGTACCTGGGCTATTCCTTTTTGTAGAAACCTTGGTGCTGTGCCTGCCTTTGTCCCCTTGTCTAACATCCCACTGTGCAAACTCAATTCCCTCTCGTTTTGCTAATTCTGTGCCTAAAAGACTTAACATCTGCTGAAGGCGGATGTACACATGTTCTGTAGAATGTAGGTGTACCCTACTTAATTCAAGCAAAATTGAGCTAGGCAATTTAGACTCCAGTATAGGGACCAACATTATACCATACCTTCCCATTCCTACACCCAAGTTGTCCAGGGACCTAGTTCTAACTTCAAATTCATCATATAACTGCCGTAACTCCTTGACACTATTGGGATTATTAACAGGAGGTATAGCTAAAAGTTCGCGGAGGTGGCTTTTAATTAAGATCTCTGGCTTACCAAACCGTTTCTTTAATATATCCCAAGCCACATTATAATTAGCCTCTGTTAATGCTAATCCTGCTATTGTCTTTGCTGCCTCCCCTTCCAAGAGGGACTGCAAATAATTAAACTTCTCCACCGCACTTAACACGACTAGAATGAACTGCTGATTGAAAACTGTCTGCCCATCTTTGCCATTCCTGAATACTCCCAGAAAATGTTTTGAGTACAAGCCTCGTTAATTGAACTGCAGATCTGTTAACCTTAACTTCACAAACACCATTTATTGAGGGTTGTGTTTCATTATTGGACCTGGTCTCTAATTGTACTGAGCTGCTAAACTCTTTTGCTCTGTGGCATACTTTAATTATATCATCAATAATAATCTCTTCAAAGTAAATTATGTTATTTTCTATTCATCCTCTTCTATAAGAGCCTCAATTTTAACATTTACTTCACTTAGAGCAACCTTTTTAGTTTCTAATATGGAAAGCTGCGCAGTCACTAAGCTTAAATCCTCTTGCTCTATGGCAGAATCTATAGTGGCAATGACCTTTGTAATTAGACCTTTGTAGGCGCTTCTCTTTTTTTTTAAACTCGTTCAATTCAGCTGCACTCATCTTCAATGCAAATAACAATTGGGCTCAATGCCAAATAAGCTGAATTGGCAAAAATACTTAACCAAACTGATCAAACGCAAATTTTGCTTTTTTTTAAATAAACTGAATTGCTTGGTTGGGGTAATGACCAACCACCAGTATGGAATACCAAATTTTCCATCCAAGTAACTGGCGCACCGACGTCTGCAACCTTTGCCTACGAATAATAAACCAAAATTAACCAAACCGATAAAAATGTAGGCTCAAACAACGACAGACGAATGGCAAAGTTTCGCAATTGGGCGACCAAACTTTCTACTCTGGGACCTTAACTCAATTACGTTCAACCCGTCTGGGCCTAACTTGGGCTACAATTTGCACAGTCAGAACTTTGCCGAAAAACAGTCACTGACTCAGTCTTAGGCTAGAATCCGGTTCTGAAGGACCATGTTATTATTATTATTTTTTATTGGGTTCAAAATCTCAGCTGAGCCGTGAACGGCCAAGCTCTGAAGGGCCAGTTCAACCTACAGCCCAAGTTAAGCTAGAATTAAAAACTTACGGACTTGGAGGTCCTATTAGGTCCTACCTCAGGGTTGTTGACTCGGTGTGGGCCTATCTTAGGCCTCAGTTGCATGAATTTAAGATAAAAAAACAAAAGAGGCACTATTTATGGTCTTCTTTCTAAACCTTGCAACAACAACACAACCTGCACTATTGCACGATGCAACAATCTTGTATCTAAACAACCAAACTGTATTGCAAGAGAGCTCTCTATAAGACCACACCCTGGAAGTACGGCATTCCACAAACGAGTAGAAAAGACGCGCAGCGCCTTACAATTATGAGATGGATGTATATACACCTTAACTTAATATATACAAGCAATGCTGCATCAATCAGCTTAGTCATCATATCGCCTTGCAACAACAATGGTTCTTTCTCTTCTAGATTTTCTAACAAAGACCTCAGGAACACGAATGGTGTTGCAGTGGACATCTTCAAAAGAAGATTAGACGCCTGGCTCAGAACAATCCCCGATGAGCCGGGCCTACCTGGGTATGTTAGGTGGAGAGTACAAAAAACCAACTCACTACTTCACGAGGCCAATTCGAGAGGAGGGGCGACAAGTTTGACCTTCGTGAAATGAGGACTCATCGCGCGGAATCTTTGAAAGGTTGAAAGATAGATATATATATATATATATATATATATATATATATATATATATATATATATTTCAACTGCAAACACGCAGTATAATTAACGTAAAGAACGACGCTTGTATAGGAGAATATTCCGCGCAAGATGAGGAGGGAGAACGAACAAATGAAAAAATGAGGTAACCACCCGGGAATCGAACCCGGGATCTTCCGATTGCCGGTCAGATATGATAACCGGGTGGTTACCTCATTTTTTCATTTGTTCGTTCTCCCTCCTCATTTTGCGCGGAATATTCTCCTATACAAGCGTCGTTCTTTACGTTGATATATATATATATATATATATATATATATATATGTATATGTGTGTGAGTTCAAAATTCCCAGTATACTTTATATCGTGATATAAAAAGTAATTAAAATATGAATTTCACGTTAATTGAGGTCTTACCTATGAACTTGTAGCTGTATCAACTCTGTACTACTGGACTTCTTAAAGTATCGTTCCAATGGACCAGGAACACTGCGTCGCTTCATTTTTGCCTTTGGCTTATTGCAGCAAGTTTGTTGCTTGCAGTTGCACGTCAGTTGTCCAAGTGCACTGTGCATATAGCGTCACGTCAGCACCGCGAGCTTCGAGCTGACCACGTAGGCACCAAGCCAGAAGTCGGATAATCATTACTTTTGAGTTAATAACATGGTTTAATATGCAGCACTATAGAAAAGGGCCCCAATATTCGGTTAATATTCGTCTTTTAACCCGCTCACGCGCGGTTAAAACAGTACAGTACAATATATTGAATTGCCATTCAAAACTGACTAAGAAAATATATATCTTATGTTGTGCAAATTTGTTCAGATGTACTTTTTTAAATAAAATATATTTCCTGTTTTGGCTATAATGTACTTTGTTTCATAAAATATTTTTCCTGATTGGGCTATTTTTTTTGCTACTCTGCGACTTAATTAGTTGGTTGGGTTTTGTTCTGGCTATTTTTTTTTTTCTAATTGGAATCAGTTTGGTGGTGTTTGTGATAGAATTGCGACATGCCATTCGTGTGATTTTGACTTTGAGAACTTGATTCGTCATGTGCCCTGGATGAAGACAAAGGATTGGATGTTTTTATCAATTACGGCGTTATTCTCTCATCCTTAACTTGCCAGAAATGTGACAGTGAGTGCCTAATACGAAAAGATCAGAAGATATTCAGGTGAAATAACCAATATTAACCTGTTAGGTTGTTGTTGTTGTTTAGCCGATCAGCCCACCCTGATCGAGCAAGCCGGAGGCACGCAGGTAACCGATCGCCCTCTCCGGAGTGGACCAGAGGTTCAGCGCACTAGTGATGTTGTGTTGTGTTCGTTGTTGTGCTAGAGCGGTACAGTCTGTCATAATGTGTTCAATTGTTTGTGGTGTGTCCTGACACAGGTGGCAGGTGTCGTCTATGGAGTTGTCTAGTCTGTGTTTATATGTCCGTAAGTTGGGGTGATGTCTACATCGGAATCGTGCTAAGTTAACTCGATCCGATCTGCTCAGGCTGATCTCTGACCTGTTAATGGGTGGTGGCTTCGCACCTAGGACCGCATTCGGACCGAGTCGTGTCAGTGCTTTGTGTGTTAGGTGTGTGTGTATGTGTTTTCTGCATGGCCGTAACTACCTATGAGGTCACCGAGGTCCGGACCTCGGTAATTATTTCCTAAAAAAAAAAAGAGAGACTGAACCGTTCTCCGTGTATGAAATGCATATTACCGCTTTTCTTTTGAAAAGAGGGAGCGTCGAGCGTTTTGTGTTTTGTGTTTAGTGTATAGCTTGGGTTGTGTTTGTAGATGTCATTTTGGTCTGAATTTTGCTCGTCCCGCCGCGCTCGAAAAAAATCTGGACCTCACTAATTTCTAAACCCTAGTTACGGCCCTGGTTTTCTGTACTGTGTGATGTCTGTGGGGCGTGGTATGGAATGGAGTATTTGGTTATAATGTCTCTTTGGTGTTACCTTAATGGTGCGAGGTGTTGGTGCATGATTGTACATGTAGTGGCAAGGGTGTTGTGGGTTAGTTGTCGCTGCTGCCATGAATTGTGTTCCTCTCATGTGTAAATGTTCCCTAACTTTCAGTATTTTTGTTTCTGTGTGCAGGTGTTCTATTGGTGTTGTTTGAGTGCATCCTGTAATGATACGAAGTGCGTTGTTTTGTATTGTCTGTAAGGTGTTTATGTGTGTGTTTGAGATAATGGGTGCCCAGCATGGGCTAGCATAGTCCATAACTGAGCGAATATATTGTTTGTATATGAGTGATGTTGTTTCCTGCTGGTGTCCAAAGTTTGTGCCTGTTAGTACCCTAAGCGTGTTAAGTCTTGACGTACATTTGTTTTTAATGTCCTGAATATGGTTTGCAAAAGATAATGTGTTGTATGTGACCCCAAGTATTTTGGTCCTGTGAGTGTGTGGAATGTTGGTGTTGTTTAGTGTAAGCTGTGGAATTACCTGATGTTCTTTTGTGTTGCTTGTAAGCAAGGTGATGGTTGATTTTGTGGGCGCTACTTTGAGTCTATTGTGTGTGAGCCAGTCTTGTATACTGTTTATGTATGTTTGTAGGTTATTTGTAGCGGTGTCGATGTTGTTGTGGGTGGATGTTAGAGTGATGTCATCTGCATATGATGATAAGGTAAGCTTGTTATCTATGTGTTGGAATGTCATGCATGTATAAGTTGAAGAGTGTTGGTGAGAGAACAGAGCCTTGAGGGACCCCGTTCGGAAAAAGCTTGTTTTTGGATGACTTGCCATTAAATGTGACATGTGAGTATCTTCCCGAAAGATAGTTGCTCAGCCACCTTTTGGTGTTATTGTGCATGTTTGTGTTGAGTATTTTGTTTATGAGAGGGAAGCGTGGGATAGCATCAAACGCTTTACTAATGTCTATTGTTGTTAATAGTGTACGTTGAGCCGGTCGTCTGGAGTTGATGCCATCCATGATGTGCTGCGTGAGGTTAGTGAGTAATGTCGTGGTTGAGTGGTGAGGTCTGAATCCATGTTGAATAGGCGATAGTGGAATGTGTGGGTTGGTGATTTGTAAGATTAGTCTTTCTGTTACTTTGGAAGGTGTGCATAGTAAAGTAATGGGTCTATAGGAAGCTGGTTCTGTTGGATTTTTGTTTGGTTTGAGTAGTGTAATAATTTTACCTTGTTTCCATGTCAGGAATAATACAGTGTTGGTATGAATATGTGCTGACATTTGTGAGAGCTAGTATTCCTTGTGGGCCCAAGTGTTTAAGGTGTATGTTAGATATGTTGTCT
Organism: Bathynomus jamesi; assembly: GCA_023014485.1. Lineage (NCBI taxonomy): Eukaryota > Metazoa > Arthropoda > Malacostraca > Isopoda > Cirolanidae > Bathynomus > Bathynomus jamesi. The sequence goes on along the minus strand of JAJOZX010013770.1, from coordinate 63,609 downwards.
GGTCCAGTAGCCTTCGAATTCTTAATGTTTTTGATGATCTTGGTGGTCTGGTCTGTATTGAAGGGTGTAATGGTCGTGTCGAGTCTGTAGGTTTTCTTGTGTCTGTCTGCGTGTTTCTGGTTGTTGTCTCTGTTTAAGTGACTTATCTTTGCGTAGTGATTAACTAGAATGTTAGCTTGTTGTGTGTATGTTGGGATATTATTTTGGCTGCGACAGATAGCCGCGTGTGAGGTGTGAATGCCGCTGTTAGAGTGGGTAATGCTGTTTATAGTCTTGTATAGCCTGGATGTATCTGTGGAGTGGTTTAGTGTTGTTATGAATTCTCTGAATGTTTCTGTTTGTGTTTCTTTGAGTTTGTTGTTTATTTCTGTGTTGAGCTGTTGTATCTGCTGTTTTATGACTTCTGTGTGTGGTGTTTATGTGTTATATTTGAGGTTGTTACGTTGCCTTATGAGGTGGGCTATTTCTCTAGTGTAATTTGGGTTGTATTTCCTAATGTTGCCCTTGGGTATGTATTTGTTTGCATTATTGATTATCTGATTAAATGTCTTGAGTGTTGTGTTGATGTTTATGATGGGTGTGCTGTTTAATGTGGTGAATTGTTGCTCAGTCTGTATTTTAAACTGTTCTCAATCAGCTTTCTTGTAATTTCTCTAAGGCTGTTGGGGCAGAGTGTAGAATGTGTTGTAATGATGATGGGCAGGTGGTCTGATGACAGTTGTTTTTCTGTTCTCCATTGTGTATGTGTTGCTAGTGAGGGGGGTAATTTTTTACTATCACTCCGGTCTCTTCAATTCCCATAATTTATAGATGGATTCGTTATTACACCAGGAATGCGATTTGGATAGTCTCGAGTGAGGGAACTGGCCCAAAACTAAGTTAGGACCAGGGTTGCCAGGTGATATCTAGGGCAGTCAAAAGTTGACCGAAAAAATTAAGAAAGTTGACCTTACGAATTGAAAAAATTGACTTATAAAGTTGCCTTTACTTTCAATAATAAAAACATACTTTAATTACTTATTCTTGCTCTTCTACATCAGTTGACCGATTGTGGTAAATTATGAAGTATTTGCCGACATTTTCTGGCAAAAAATTGCGATCCTTACTTAATAATTTATTAAGCATGGAGAAAGATCTCTCTACAGCGGCAGTTGTTGGTTGACATTGCAAAAGCTGACCATAAACTGTTGGTGAGATTTCAGGTCTACTGAGGTTAATTATTTCACAAATACCATTTGTCTTGAGTCTTGTTTCAATGTATTGTTTGACTGAACACATATCTTCGCCAAGGTTGATAGAAGAAATGGTTTCATATGCCTCTCTAATGGTGCAATCAGATGCTTCCATCCTAGTCACTAAGCTAGCAATCAAACTATAATTCATTTTGATTGACATTAGTTGCTTTGGCAGTTTTTCATTAGCAACACTCTCTTTAGCCTTCTGAACAATGATTCCTTCATCTTCAAAATTTTCCACAATTGTCTTCACATTTGGAAAATTGTCTGCATAATAAAAAGCAGCGTTCAGCCAGCTTGCCCAACGTGTTACAATCGGTTCTGGAGGAGTTCCTATTTCAGCAAACAATGCCTTCCTTCTTTTGTTTTTAAGAGTAGAAGCCTTGACACATGCAATTAAAGTGTCAACATCACTATAAAATGCTCTTATTTGCATCGCACAATTATGTAACAGATGCGCAAGACACGTTACATGGAAAAGTCTTGGAAAAAGTTGCTTGAGTGTCGCTCCAGCTGACACCATGTAACGAGCTGCATCAGACAGAAGTAAACAGAAATTTTCTCTTGGTTTGAAAAAACTATATAGGGCTATGGGTTGATTGCCTGTGCCCTCATCCGTTGGAAATTTCCAACAGACGTCAGTGGAAGGTTACCGACAAAAGCCCTATGCTTTTTCGTTAGAGAGTTATAAATATGTAGGACTTTAAAGGACCTCTTTATATTTATATTGATTACGGTAATTCTAGCATCGGGAGTTGGGAAAGCCTTATGTTAATAAAAACTGAAATTGCTCACCTTATTTTTGCTGGGTCTTTGTTTGTTTCGATGTAGGGCGTGACGGTCATTTTCGGTGTAGGGTCGCCACGATGGGGTTACGCGGCGAATTTACTTAAGGTAATTAATATAGGCAGTCACTATATAAACCCCTGAAGGAATAGGCCTATCCTTTTATAGTCATTAGGTTTTATATTATAAGGAATTCACTCAGGACTTGAGGGAAAATTTAGACACGTTTTCCCAGTTTAAAGCGTTCGCTTGGAATAAACAGCCCTGAGAGCCGTTCCTTGGTTCTCGTGTATTATTTGCCGTTCTCGCATAATTTTGTTTTGTCTACTTCTTTTTGGTAAACTAAACAATAAATTGAGTTTTCTTGTTGCTATGTGGGGCTGATTCATACATACAGGTTCTTTGTACGTATGGCAATTCAATTATTTCATTCCCAATAGGCTATGTCGCCAATCCCGAGGCAATTTTGTATAGATATTTAATTCAATTAATTAATAATTTATATTTAATTATGAAATAAATGTACCACATATGATACCATGTTGTGAGCGCGTATAGTTTTTCCATACTTGGTATCTCGAATTCTTTTACAGTATCGTCAATCTTGTGTATGACAGTTCGTGCATTAACATTTCCAAGAAGAACATCGCACCTGATTAAATATGTTTTCTTGGGAACATCAATAGATCCAGCAAGTATGTTCAAATATTTTGAGCCCCTTACTTCACTTTCATCAACAATTAGGAAAACTAATTTACCCTCTAGCAAATGTTTTATTCTACTTAACTCGCTTTCTGCCTGTTTCATTGCTATTGATCTGCAAGTTGACACGCAAGGCACTGCTACACCTAATTCAGAGAACAATTGTTTCACATGAGGGTTGCTCAACTTATGAAGAGGTATGTTGGCTGACAGAAATGTAGTCAAGTTTTTCCGAAAAATCTGAAGACTTGTACTTTAAAAGGGTTTGCGTCTTTTCATTTCCCACATTTTGGTCTATACCACGCTGGTGCTTTTGGGTAGAGCGATGTTTATCCACAAAAAAGGATTTGTCATGCTTGACCACAACACAACAAATCTGACAGTATAGCTCATTTTTTCCTGAACAAATGAATTCATTAGGATATTTTGCAATTATAGCGCGCACTTTAGCAATAGAACTAACTGCAACTTTTGGCATTTTAAATATCTGAAATCAAAAGAAATCGAAATCAGTGAAATCACAAATCAGAAAAAATCACAAATCAAAAATGGTAACCAGTAACCACAATACATACACACAACCACATCCAAAACCAGAACGGACATAACTGAATAAGACAAATACGAGCAGCGAAGTTGCCAGTTAACCAAAAAGATGCCAATTTTTAGTTATTTTAATTATTTATTTACCTCATTGCTATTTTTTGACCTAACAGGTAAAAGTTGACTTTTGGTTGACCTATTAACTTTGGTAATATACCCCCTACAGGTGTTTTTATTGCATTTTCAGTCGTTTCAGCGAAAAGTGCCCCATAGGAAACAATTTGACTTATTGACTTTTGACCGCCCTAGTGATATCTCTTAAAATGGGACAAACACTAAAAAAAAGGGGGACAGCCAATGTTCTACATTTTTTAAAAAGGGACAGGTTTAAATTATTACCATACCGAGTTATTTTATGTTAAAAGTCAATACACAATTGCACCACTTACACATACAAGAACTGTTCTTCCACGAAAGCCATTTAAATTGGTTTTCCCAGTCTTTATTATAATGTCTGTTATCATTATATGTATTCTTCCACTTTCCCATATTGAAGGGCTATATATTTATATTTCAAATAATGCGATGTAACTATATTATATAAACTTGGTTAGTCACTTAACATGATCAAACGAACAAAATCACAACCACATTGATTTATGTTTGAGTCTCGACTGATAGGCTCTATAGTCTAGCTGCCTAGGGTCTATGCATTAAAACTAAGCGGCATGCCACGCGGCACACTGTAATGTTTTGCAGTGCATAGCCAAAATGTAATAAAACGTTTCAATACGTAATACGTACATTGTACATACTTCAGTGGCAGCGAGACTGTGTAAACCATTTGAAGAAACGTAAATATATGTACGTTATATTTATATTCTCTTATACTTTATGTTTAAAATTATATTTGTTCTTAAATGTTTCTTTTTATAATGCATGTGATAAATTTCTCAAATAGGACAGTTTTGGGTTGTCCCCTTTATTTGAAAATGTTTCGGACAACCGAACCTGAAATAGGACAGACCTGGCAACCCTGGTTAGGACACGAAGTTTGTTTTGTGGTATAAGTGTGAAAAAATACCCTAAAATGCGGGTAATTCCTTCAGTAGAGACTATCTAGGGCGCATTCGCGATGTAAAAACGAATCCATTGATATATAAATTATGGAAATTGTAGAAACAGCCAACATGAGTGACCTAAAAGGTATATACAGGCAGGCCCCGTTATATGCGAGTAATGCGTGCACGGAAAACGTCGCATATATCGAAACAAGTAACCTATGTAAAATACGAGATTGTTGCCAACAATTTAAAAAATTAAGGATAAAAATGTTTTTTGTATGTTTTAACATTTTAATTTTGAAATAAATGTAAATAAAGAACGAAATATATGTGTACTAGACGTATGAGACAGTTTTCAGTTATAAAAATTTATCAAAGTGCACCAGCATGTGCAAGGAAAAAATGCATGAAAGTTATTTTATTTCTTTACAAAATATTTTAAAAGTGTTCGTTGCTTCAATGTTCTTTTCTTCTTCTCTTGATACATGACTCGATAGCAGCGAACCGCATTTTCTAATGATCAACGAACTTCCATCCCACGCTCAAGATTAGGATCTGCATTCATTATTTTTTGTTTCATAGATTCCAAGTCACGAAACAATCCGTCGAATTCTTTAATTGTAAATTCCTTTGTTACAGGTTCAACTAAATTTTCATCATCGTGGTTAGGTTCTTCTTCGTATGCATGCTGCTTGTCTAGATTTATTAAGTCTTCATCATTAAGTTCTACGTCATGAGATTGTAGCAATTCTTGAACAGTTTCATTGTCCATTTCTTCTAATCCTAGGTCTAATCCAAGTTTCGTAATTTCATCTATGGTACCCTTTACTGTTGTATCGTATCCTTGGAAATTATTTGCACAATGTGGAATAATATTTTGCCAAACGGCGCGCATGTTAATTTTGTTTCTAAGGAAATAACTGTTCGCTTCCTTTTAGGATTTTCACTTTTAGCTTCACTTTCTTTTACAACTCATTTTTTAGAATGGGGGTTTGTAAGTGTACGTATACTTATGCCAAATATAACGATGTGCACAGAATGGAAGCAACAGCGATACTGAGTACAGGTTGTGCGAACAGTACGTAAGTACGTGCGTACCGTACATATATACGTATGCGAATATGTATGTTTCGTATATATTGGCGCCAAAAATCGCGCTAAATTGAATTTGATACTCGCATTAAATAAGAATTGGTGCCAATGTACAACTCGCATTAAATTGAATTTCGCGTATATCGGAATCGCATATAACGGGGCCTGCCTGTATATACATTTATATATATGTAGTAAAATGAACACTGTATATATTCACTGTATATATTATATATATACCATAAAACTATACTAACCTACCTAACCTAACCTAATTTTAGGTACTACTCTTACCTGTATATATATATATATATATTTCTTTTTTAATGTGGTTTGTAGAGCTGAGCCGCGTGTTCCCCTTTTCCGTTTCTTATCACGCACCGACCTATGGCAACGAAATGCTTTTCTGTTTTTATCGAACACACACTTATTACCACAAACAATAACTTCCTTGTTTTTCTTAGGGCAAATAAATTCTTTTAGCAATACACCGTGTTCTACATGAAAATTAAATGCAGCCTCTTCATCATCAAAAAATTTGCATGAAATTAAACACAGTGAATAATTACAACCATCGCAAACCGACGCCATCGTGACACTAAAATCTTATGAGTTCAGGTCAAACCCCCCAATTTTGTTAGCGGTACCTTCCTAACCTTTGTGGGATCAGCCATTTTATCACTCCCAAAAACATGATCCGCGATTTTATCGCTCAAAAAAATAATTTCTTAACATTAATTTTATAGCTTTAATCGGCATTTGCCTTCATATTGTACAGTACTTAATAAAAGTTGTTTAAAAAAATGTAAAGAGTCTTATGGTAAACTTTATTTTCAGTTTCCAGAGGCTGGACTGATAGTAGAAAATTACCGTGAGGGGGAACAGAACGTTATGTCTGGGGAGGAGTTAGGTTAATTGAATGCCCAGTTAGGTTAATTGAATGCCCGGTTAGGTTAATTGAATGCCCGGTTAAGTCAACTGAAGGCCTGGTTAGGACCGTTAGGTTAAATGAATGAAAATGATGAGAGCAAACTTTTCTGGTTAATTTTGAGGTGTTTTGTACGAAACTGCCATCTCTGTTTCCTGTGCAAATGCGTAGTTTTTGAGATGACGATATCTCGAAAACTACGCATTTGCACAGGAAACGGATGACAGATTTGTGCAAAACCACAAAATTGACCAGAAAAGTTTCTCATCATAAAAACAGATTGGGTGTAAAAACGAATAATTACCCAAGATAGAGCGAAAAAAAACAAGGGTTAATATGAGTTTTATTGTACTCAGAATATCAAAAGCAAATATAATTATAAAATATTAAAGCATAATTTTCTCATCATTTTGATATAAGTCACTATGCTCGCAGATGCGTCCTTACCAAATTATGTAGATTTGAATATTATGACATTTTTGCGACATTTTTTTCCCACCCTCCCAATATTTGCCTGGTGACGTCATGAAAATATGATATATGAGCTAGGCTTGGGCTATTTTTTTGCTACTCTGCGACTTAATTAGTTGGATGTTAACAGGTTAGGCCAACTGAATGCCCTTGATGATTGGTTAGGTTAAGTAATGATATTTTCGTTAATTTTAGGCGTTTTAGGTTACTATTTCCACTTACGTTAGTTTTAGGGTTAGGTTAGGTAAGGTTAGGTTAATACCAAAATACATTTTTCTACTAATATTTGATGTGTTTCGCTTAGATTTTGACCTCCATTTCCCTTGAAAATGAGCCAAACTTCAAAGTACTATAACTTTGTTGGAGCTCATTTCCGACGGAAATGGAGGTCAGATTTGAACAAATCACATCAAATACTACTAGAAAAATGTATTTTGGTGTGTAAAATGACTGAGTTACCCAATACACATAATTACCAAAACGAGAACACTTTATTCTATACAAATTTTGCTGGAAATTCCTATTTATCGAGATATTTACTTTCGAAATTATTAAATTTTGGCGCCATTATTCACTCGTCAATCCATCTCGTCCTCTGCGTATGTAGTCATGTTATCATCATTAGCCAATCAGCGGCTGCCCTATTGTCACGTGACACCCCTGCACATGTCCAGTGCTGAAATTTGAATTTAACAGTTGATTCAGAATGGTGTGCAATGGTGTTATAATTCCGACTGGGACGTTATTAAACAAGTTTTGAGGGACGATAACGCTGCTGTCGCTATATTTTGAGATGGTATGCCTCGTTAGGTTAAGTTGTGTTATTTTCGTTAGTTTTAATGAAAATATTACGACTGGTTCTAACCTAGGCCTAGATGACATCCCACTCGGACTGAGTTTCCGACGGTTAAATAGGAATTGACCAATATTTCCAACTAGGTTAGGTTACAAACCTAGGATAATATAAGTCACGTTCAGAATATCAAAAGCAAATATAATTATAAAATATTAAAGCATAATTTTCTCATCATTTTGATATAAGTCACTATGTTTGCAAATGCGTCCTTACCAAATTATGTAGATTTGAATATTATGACATTTTTGTGGTATTTTTTTCCTGCCCTTCCAATATTTGCCTGGTGACGTCATGAAAACATGATATATGAGCTAGGCTTTTTAGGTTAAGAAACTGCCTGTAAATTGGCAACAACCAATTTTTACAAAATGAATTAATTATCAATTTAAAACTAAAGATAGAATCTCTGGATCCAGAGGATCAGTCATAATAGGCTACTATCCACGAATATGTTACACTCTATATCTATTTATAACTGACATGCAAATATATCAAATCCAAAGAATCCAGTGAATTTCATTACAGTACCCATCAATACCAGTACTTTGCCAACCAAAAATGTCACAGTCCATATCAATTGCGGACCAAGTCACAATTTACAACCATATACATTACAATATATATACTTAGGAGGAAAAGTGTAGGTGTGGCTGTAAAGACTATACCGTAATGTAGATATGTGTGTGCACCCATTTTGGGTCTCCCATTTAAAGGTGTTTGTTGGGCAAGTGAAGATCATGAGTTCTTCAATACCTCACAGTACTATGGGGGGCACCGCTCGGACAGAGAGTATCCCCTAACCCAAGATGCTGCCTCCCTATATCCCACAACACTTGTGTTGAGCTGTGGGATCTATCACCTAAATGCACATAATATATATGAAATAAACTAGTACCATTCATGCAGTAAAAATGGGCTTAAACACTATCACCAGATGTCCATTGCAGACATCAAACTATCCAACCATCTTTTGAAAGAATCGTGTATCTGAAGTCACCACTTCTTCTGTCAGACTGTTCCAAAACTTAATTACTCTGTAAAACTATGTTTTCTTAAATTTGTTCTACATCTTGGCTTAAATAATTTCATACTATGACCTCTAGTCTGGTTATTGTGATCTTTAATGAAAAGAGACTCAAAATGTATCTCATCCAACCCTTTTATCATTTTATGCACCTCTATCATATCACCCCATAACCACCACCTTTTTAATGAGAACATGTTTAGATACGCCAGTCTTTCCTTATATGTCAATTGTCTTAGAGATGAGATCATTCTTGTTGCTCGTTTCTGTACTTTTTCCAGTTTTTCAATATCTTGTATCAAATAAGGACTATTAAATTGAATATAGTATTCAAGGAGGGGTCTCACATATGAAATGTATAGTTGCTTTATAATATTGGGTGATTTGTATTCAATGCGTCTCTGCATGAGATTGAGTCTAGCATTTGCTTTATTTCTGATTACCATATAGGGTACTGTAGTGATTTGAGGGTTTAAGTTCATTAATCATAGTGACACTGACACCCAAGTCTTTCTCTTTATCATCATTTTTAATCCAAATTCCATTCATATTGTATTCAAATTCTGGATTTTTTGGCCCAATATGCATAACCTTGCAAATATGAATATTAAATTTCATCTCCCACTTATCTACCCAGGCTGTTACTCTAAGTCTTTTTGTATTGTCATTGCTCCTGCTACTGACTTTGCTCAATATGGGTCTCCAAGTAGACTTACTTCCATTTAGATGAACTCTGTTTTCTGTTTCTCAGCCATTCTTCTATCCAGTCAGCTATATGACCTCTTATACCATGGGCTCTAACTTTTACCAACAATCTTGCATGAGGAACAGTATTGAATGCCTTTGCAAAATCTAAGTATACTATATCTACTGGCTCTTTATTGTCCAAATGCAATAGGACTCTATCATAAAATTCAATCAAGTTGGTTAGATAGGACCTATTTCGAAAGCCATATTGGCTATCATTTATAAGGTTGCACTCTTCAAGGAACTCAGTAACTTTACCTCTAATGATACTTTCAAGTAATTTGCAAATAATGGAGGTGAGGCTGATGGGTCTGTAGTTTTTTGCCAAGTTTCTGTTTCCTTTTTTAAAGATTGGAGCCACATTTGCTTTCTTCCAATCCTCTGGAATTTCAGTACATATCAATGATTTATTAAAAATAATTTCTAGTGCCTGTGCTATATTCTTTTTGGCAGCTTTTATGACTATTGGATGCATTTCATCTGGCCCTGTAGATTTTTCTATTTTGAATTTATCTATTGCTTTTAGGATATCTAGTTTTGTTACCCTTAATTCATTTATTTCTCTATCTTGTCCTGGTAGTATAAGAACAGGAATATTATTTAAATTTTCATTTGTGAATACTGATGAGAAGTATTTGTTTAGTTCTTCAGTTATTTCAAGCAGGGCTGTGGAGTCGGAGTCGTGGAGTCGGAGTCGGAAGCAATTTTGGTGGTGCTGGAGTCGAGTCGGAGTCGGTAAAAATGTACCGACTCCGACTCCGACCTCAATATAAAATATGTTTTTGTGTGTGATATCACTGGCAGCTATGGTGGTTAAACCACTTAAATAATAAACACAATGTTTTCCATTTCAGACACTAATGCCATTAATTCATTTTTTCTTTTCAGATAATATTTTTTATTTTTAATGCTTATTTAATTTCGAGTTCTTTCTAAATTTCATAAGTTTTTAACTTTCAAGTCTAAAACCCCTTTCACAATGGCAAAGATACTTCCAACAAAGTCTGCAGTTTTTTAATATTTTACAATAACTACAGATGGGAAACATTTCGTGTGTCAGTGTATGATAGAAGATGATGATGATGAAAAATTATGTGAAGCAAAAATCAGTGGTTTTACTGGCTCTGATAAAAATGCACCAACCAGAGCATCAAATTTGAAAAGACATTTGCAGTGTTTCCATCCCAAAATTTTAGAAGTTGTCATTGAGAAAGATAGTAATAAAAACCTTCCAACTACTTCAAAGTTAACAAAAGATCAGAAATCTACTGAATGACAAGCACCACTTACAAGATTCTTTACTACAGACAAAGTTACCGTAACAATGACCACAGATGATGATGCTTCACGTGGTGGTGATGAAATGCCTCTTGTGTAATTATCATCATAGCAGATTTAGAATTAATATACCTTCGGAGTCGGATAGACAAAAAATTGAGGAGTCGGAGTCGGAGTCGGTTTTTTATGTACCTACTCCACAGCCCTGATTTCAAGATCATCATCTATAGTTTTATCATCTATATGGAGGGGGCCAATTTTCTTTTTCACTCTACTTTTCAAATTGAAGTGACTTGTTAGGATTGTTTTCTGAATTCTTGGCTAGGCTTTTTTCCAGGTCTCATTTGCTATCTCTGATTGCTTTCTTGCAAATGCTTCTTTTACTTTTATATATTTCGGAGTCTATACCATTTTTAGTTCTTTTGAATTTATGAAATGCTTTTGTTTTTTCTCTGATTGCTTTTTTTACATTGCAGTTTATCCAAGGTTGTTTTTTATTTTTTCCAGTTCTGATTTTACACTGTGGGATATAATTCCTTTGTATGTTCATTACACTGGCCAACAAAATGAAACCTTTTTTCTCATCACAAACATGATCACACTTTTCTTAATGCATTTTTCGCACTGATTCCGAATCTGGTTTTATTTTTTTTCTAGCGCATATAGGTACATAGATACACTGATTTTGATATTTTTAAGTTTTTGATATTGCTATAAGAAAATTTATGGATGTATAGATCACACTTAGGAATGCTAAACAACAAATACATCATATACTTTATTCAATGTACTTATAAATAAAGAATATATACATTATTTTATTAAAAGCGCTGTGAGTATGATTTCCTTTTGTAAATTTGGCCTGGATTGTCATGATACAGCATCCAACAATGGTCCGCCATCATGCTTTCATTCCAATATCCTTGGTAGCGCTTCTCCATCATCTGAATATCTTGATGGAAGCGCTCTCCTTGCTCGTCACTCACTGCACCAAGGTTTTCAGGAAAGAAATCTAAGTGGAATGCAGGAAGTGAATTTTTAACGACATTCGACACTCCATTTCTTTGAAGGCATCAAGGAGGTTCTTGACTCCATCCTTATACGCAGGTGACTTGTTGCTTCCAAGAAAGTTTTCACATATCCATTTGAACGCCAGCCAAGCCTTCAATTCCAGCGGACTTAGGACTTTTTCAAATTCAGTGTCATTCAAAACCTCCCTTATTTGTGGCCCAACAAAAATTCCTTCCTTCAATTTTGCTGCAGTAACTTTCGGAAATTTCCTTGAAAGGTATTGGAACCCTTCAGAATTGACTTTACCCATTGCTTTAACAAAATTCTTCATTAAGCCAAGTTTAATGTGAAGAGGTGGCAGATAGATCTTTTGGGGATCCACTAAAGGGACAGACTGGACATTGCTTATCCCTGGGACATATGTATACCTAAGTGGCCAGTCACTTTTGGTGTAATGTTCTATAGTGGCGCGACTGTCCCACAGGCAAAGGAAACAACAAAATTTTGTGAATCCTGACTGCATACCCATAAGCATTCCTATAACTTTTAGATCTCCACAAACATTCCATTGATGTCTGTTGTATTTGATTGCCTTAAGTAGTATATCCATATTGTCATATGTCTCTTTTAGATGGACGGAATGGGCAATGGGGATGGATGGCATTATATTACCATTATGCAACAGAACTGCTTTCAGGGGTCATTCTTACATTGTCGAGGCATGTTGACTGACCTGAGCAAACTATAAATTCAAAAAAAATGTACACCAACTTGACACAACGTTCTTGGACTGGACATCTTTTGACACACAAAGCACGGCATTGTTGCCTGAATCACAATGCTGCTAGACGTAAAAGCTCACACCTGAAATACATAAGATGTATAATTAAGATAATTGAAATCAATAAGATGAATAAACTAAAAAACACAATAAAATAAACACAATCAAATGTTGAAATATTAGTATTTTGCCTATTTAAAATGGTTAAATCTGTGTAGTTATATATATGCCTTCATCTTGAAAACTATACGTGCTAGAAAAATCTGAATGCAGTTTTGGAATCAGCATGAAAAATGCTATCCAGCCACCACAAATTTTACTCTGATGAAAAATCTTTGTTGACCAGTGTTGTTATACTTTTACATTTTTCCCACATACTAGTTACTGTCTGTTCAGGCTGTAGAATATCTGTCCAATTTATTAGACACAGATCATTTACTAGTCCATTTATATTTCCTCTTTTAAAATCTTGGACTTCTACTTTATTTTCATTAGGTCTTGAATTACAAACAATATTAAACTGAAGGATATAATGATCACCTGAACCTAGTGTTTCTGAAACTGAGATATCCTGGAAGGTATCTGGATTATTTGTTAGAATTAAATCTAGAATGGTATCGGCCCTGGTTGGTTTAACCCAGTTAGTAAAGGAGCCATTCTCAATTATACAGTCTAAGAATCTCTCATTACTTTCTGGTGTTTGTAATATTTCCCAGTCTATATGCCTATAATTGAAATCTCTAACAATAATAATATTGCTTGTCATTGCTTTATTTATTTCATCAGTAAGTTTATTTTCTACATACTTATTTTCTTCTCTACTTTTGGGGATTCCTCCAACTGAACATCCCTCAGGTGGTCTATAGATACCCCCTATCCTGATTTTCCTGGCATTTTTATGCCCAATATCTATCCATACAGATTCAACTATTTCCTCTTTAACAGAGGTAACTTCAACTGGATTCAGATTTGTCTTGGCATAAATAAATACTCCGCCACCCTCTGAATATTTACGTTCATAATAAAAAAAGTTCAAAGCCATCAATTTCATAAGTAATGGTATTATCTCTCTTACTAAATGGACTATTTGGTATCATACTGAATTTTGTCCAAGTTTCAGTGACAATCATAACATCAGGATTTTCAATACCTATGTATGCCTTGAATTCATTTATTTTATCTCGGATACTTCTTGCATTTACATAGAAAAATGACAAAGAACCCTTGGAATATTTTGCTTGTAATTTAGTCTGGTTCTTGTTCTGTGATGGTATATTATTTACATCTCTTTTACTTTCTTTGTTGACCTTTTTCTTTTGAGTTTTAATTATATTTTTTATTAGTTTATATTGTTATCAAGAGTATTCATATTTGGGTTAATATTCGTTTTTTGACCCAGTCACACCCAGCTATAACAGCAATATATATTGAATAACCAATCAAAACTGAATAAGAAAATATATATATTATCTTGTGCAAATTTGTATAAAATGTACTTTTTTATAAAAAAAATATTTTCTACTTTCTAATATGTATGTATATAAATTTCAGTTAATTTGTTTATTTTGGCTACCTTTTTTGGTATATTTGGTGATTCTGGCTACTTCTTCGTAATCCAATTTGTCCTGTTTTACAAGTAAATCATTTTTAGCAATTTTTCGTCTGTTCAGTTTGTTTTTTTTGTGACGAAGTATGACGTGTCAGTTATGCATATTTGATTTTTAAGACGTGATCCGCCATATTGCCCTCGATGAAGACAAGAGTTTAGACCTTTTTTTCAATCACAGAATAATTTAGACATCGGTGACCTGCCCTAAATGCAATAGTGCTTGTATTTTAACAAAAGACCAGAAGGTCTTTAAGTGCCATAAAAAAATCTTAAAAATAACCGTGTGTCATTTCAGTTTAAGGGCACGCAAAATTTAGCGGACTATCCATGCAAGGTTGGCACATGTTATTACATTATCATTTGTATAATTTAGGTCTCAGGAGTACGGGGGCAGAGCCCCCGTAAAGATCACGCATCACAAATTGATCGGTCCTAATGTTTTGCGGACAGTTCAGTACGTTACACCAGTTAGGTCAACTTGTACGCCCTTGATGATTGGTTAGGTTAAGTCATGATATTTTCGTTTAAATTCATTAGTTTAAACGAAAATGACGAGTGCAAACTTTTCTGGTTAATTTTGAGGTGTTTTGTACGAAACTGCCATCCGTTTCCTGTGCAAATGCATAGTTTTCAAGATGACGATATCTCAAAAACTACGCATTTGCACAGGAAACGGATGGCAGATTCGTGCAGAACACCTCAAAATTGACCAGAAACGTTTGCTCTCATTATAAAAAGAGACTGGGTCAAAAAACGAATAATTACCCATATTTGTACTAATTTGGCGTATTCCTTTGGTTTTTAGTCAATTATATGATACAGTCTTTGATAGTAAATCAGTCCCTTTACTATTAAGGTGAATTCCATCTCTGTTACAGAACACTCTTTTTGTAAAATTTATTCCACAGTTTGATACATATATGTAATTTCCATGCTCTGACATAGTGTCTTAAGCCTACTATTTATATATAGTGCTTGTGAGTACCACTTATTATTCTTATATATCCTGGGAATTATACCTGTGATAGATGTTTTAACACATTGACTGCCATGTCAGTCTTATGTGACTGACGGTAAATAATTCAATTATTGCTTCGTCAGTCATATATGCCTGACACGACCATCCACGTCTCGCGCCGCGTCAGTTACATTTGGCTGACAGTACCTATGTTTTAACATTGTATTTGAAAAGCGTGGCGCCTGACGAACATTTTGTTATATATACACGTGGCGCTGTGATGCTTACTTGGGTTTTTATATGGTAAAATTGGTTGAAGGCAGATTTATTGGTTGAAGGCAGATTTATATGGTTTTATGGTGTATTTATATGTACTATATATAAAATTAGTTGTTTATATAGTGGTTTAGTGTTTTCCAACATTCAGCTTTTACCCCAGGCCTTGGCACGTGGGGCCAGTTAGAAGTTGAAGCCCAACTTTTTTTTTTTTTTTTTTTTTTTTTTTTTTTACTGTAACAAAAGTGAAAATAAATTGAAATTAAAAATAGAAAATAAACTAATCTTTTATTTTACTTTTTTTCCATACAAAAGGAAGAAATTGATAGATCTTCACAAACATTTTTAGCCAAGCCAACTTCTCAGATGCCATTTGCAGATTTTCCTGAATATATTTTAGCATTATATGTATATCCCTCAGACGAACACAGCTTGAAGAGGAAACATGGGTATTTCGTGTATCCCCCTTGCATTCCCAATACAAATGCCACAATCTGAAAAAAAATGAAAATATTTAAAGAATTTAGAGAATTTGTTCTATCAGATAAAAAAATCTATGCATTGGACTGTATCACTTCTGTGGGGAAGTTAAGTGTTCTTATATGCTCTCAAATAACCTTTGGAAAAACAACATAGTCAATAGCAATAGTTTACTTATGATATTAGTATTACCTTCAAATCTCCACAGATCCTCCAGTTATGTTGGTCGTATACGAGAGCATCCAGTAAAATTTTCATGTTATCGTAGCTCTCAGTAAGTTGTACGGAATGTGCTACAGGGACTGATGCAACCCTATTCCCAATGTTGAGAAGTACTGCTTTCAAACTTCGTTTAGACGAGTCTATAAATAGCCTCCATTCTGATGCGTTATATGGCAGGCCCAAGGATTCGATTAGCCCCTCAACATTGCAGCAGTACACTAAGGAAGAGGTATTTTCGTGTACTGCAAAAAACTTGCGGAATTCTTCCTCTCGTTTCCTATACCAGGAGAATGTTGTTCCCGGAGCCAGCAAGTTGTCCTCTCGAAGTCGTGAGCCCAAGATCTCGGCAGCTAATTTGGAAAGTCCTAAATCCCTGGTAAGATCATTAAGTTTGGCCTAGTTGAGAGGCCTCGGCTCATTTGAAGCGGTATTTTGAGGTATATACGACTGGGACTGGTCATTGGCACTGGTCATTGATTCATCATCAGAATCATCGAAGTCCAGGGTTTGAGGTGGGTCGGGTATTGGAATTCCAGGACCATGGGGTACAGGTCTCATAGCAGAAGGAATGTCAGGGTATACAACAATGTGTTTATTCTTCTTGTTAACTCCTGAAAATAGAAACACAGAAACATGGATATAAAACTTGCATATGAAATAGAAGAAGCATTCAGACAGTGGCGGCTCGTGAGGGAAGGCTGCGGTCTGTAAGATATGAAATAGGTCGATGGAGTCTGTATATTTTCTTTCTTTTTCATTCATATTGTCCCTTCGGGGACAATATGAATGAAAAAGAAAGAAAATATACAATCATTGTATATGTAAATGTAACTTGTATAACAATATGTATGTGTAAATGTATTTTCTATAAACAATATGTATATGTAAATGTATGATTACCATTATGGTGAATATTATGTTATATATGGTGAATATTGCATTATGGTGAATATTATGTCAAGTTTCATACGAGGATTTCAAAATATTTAAGAAAAATAAATTTATAAGCCCACCTTGGAGGTTTGTCATGCAGAAATAGCAATCTGTCACGTGATCCTTTCCTTCTCTCCAAATCATGGGAATTCCAAAAGGCAAAGATTTTGCTCTGCCTTTGCTCCATCTTCTCAAATTTTCAATGCACGTCTTGCAGCACATATGAGGGGCGAAATTTTTGTCCTGGTCCCCTAGCTTAATTCCAAAGTATGCTCTATACATTGTCTTCACAAATTTAGTGATTTGGGACTGGTTATTTGGCATGGTAACCGTCCCACATATGTAGCAGAATCTATTGGGATCATTTTTACACGCTCTATTCACTATGAAATATTTTATCTATATGCCTGAAAAGTAAAAAAAGATATTATACAAGTGAAACAAGTGATGATAGATGTTACTGTTCCAATTCCGCTTTGACAAAATCACGAAAATTCTATTTTACTTATGAGGCCATAGCCGGATAACCTGAACTGATTGAGAAAAACAGATTGCAGATTCGAAATCAGCCGGAAAAACTCTATAAGAATCACTTACAAAACCCTTGACAGCAAAATTGATGCATACCAGTGTAATGTAATGTCGGAGTTCAACGCTGTTTACGATCATATTAATCGTTTATCTTCATGAACACAATGTTTACTAGTCTTATACAGTAATAAAGTCCCATTATGATTACTGCAAGTCTATATTAACAGATACCACAATACAACTTTTTATATACTATTGAATTTGAGCCAAAAATAAACATTACACAACCATCCTCCACACTCCTTCATTCCCCTTCCCCACCCACCAGTCTCACGTATATTAAATCATTATGTAACAATACTAATAAAGTTGTTTGTAGAGACCGTGTGCATCTTTAAACTTTTACTAACTTACGAATCTACACGATTATATATACACAGTATGTATTGACAGTGAGCGAGAAAAAGATTGAGACAGTGTGACAGTGTGAGAGAGAACGAGGTAGAGGGGCAGAGTTAGTGGGAAATGGCTTATCGATTGTTACAAAAAGAATTTGTTAACAGTTTCGATCTTAATAACAGTAACTGATTATCAAAATCACATAAGAATAATCCACGGTTATACTAGCATAAACATATTCATATATACTTATAAATTCATACAATATTATACTAATGTTTGTGAAATGACGGTGATGGGCCAAACCGTGGTGTTGACAGGGTTACTTGCTGTCGCCGTCCAGGAAAGACTACATATGGGCGTGTCAGCAAAAACCGTAAGGTGACGGTTGCATGAAGCAGGATATCACCACCGATTTGTGGTTGATGCCTATTACACTGGGTAACAAAATTTGAAAAATTTTCTGTTTATTGTGATTTTTCTGTCGTTTCTTAATGATTTCGGGGCGCTGATTCCAAAAATGATATTGGTTTTGCTCTATCATCAACCGTTTCAAAAATATAGGTTATCACACTTTTCATATGGCAAAGTATATAAAGAAGGCTAACATAAATATTTTCTAAAATAAAAACACTATTGGAAATTAATGTTTATTGAGCCAAAATTGTTTGACAAACCCAAAATGGTGCAAAGGATAATATATATCATGAGGAGAACCGATAAGAGAATAACAAGCCTCGTTATGCAGTGTGCGTTCCTTAAAAATGCACTGAAGAACGCGACTTCCGCGTATGAACATTCTTATCCTTTCTGATCAGCGACCATACGTATTCTCCCATCATGGAAGCATCCCAATGGCCCTGGTACCTTTTCTCCATCGTTTAAATATCTTGATGGAATCTTTCGCCATGTTCTTCACTCACATCGCCCAAGTTATCACGAAAAAGTCTAGATGTGAATGCAGATAGTGTAATTTTAAAGACATACGGCACCCCATTTTGCCATAGCACTTAATCAAGTTTGACACTAACTCCTTATAGTTTGGTGCTTTATGGTTGCCTAAAAACCCACAAACCACATCACGGAAAGCACACCAAGCCTCTTTTTCGATCGGAGTCATCTTGGCTTCAAGGTTCTTTGAATTCAACAGCGCCTTGACTTGTGGTCCTACAAAGATGCCAGTCTTGACTTTGGCCTCAGAGAGTTTAGGGAACATGATCCGAATCTGTTGGAAAACTTCCCCTCCAAAATCTAACGCAGTTACAAACTGCTTAATTAGACCCAACTTAATATGGAGAGGTGGTAGCAGCAGAACTATGTCAGGCTTCACAAGAGGTTCCCTGAGTACATTGTACTTTCCTGGTTGCAGTCCTTCACGTGGAGGCCACTGAACTGTTTTATAGTGCTCAGTTGATGCCCTGCTATCCCACAGGCAAAGAAAACATGAATATTTAGTAAACCCTCCTTGTAAACCTAACAGGAAACCAATCATTTTGAAATCACCACATACGTCCCAGTTATAGTGTTCATACCTGATTTGAGTGAGCAGTTGTTTGACATTTTCATAGTCCTCTTTCATTTGAACAGAATGTGCAACTGGTATAGATGGATATTTGTTCCCATTGTGGAGTAGAATAGCTTTTAAACTCCGAGTTGAACTGTCAATAAACAGGCGCCACTCTGAGGGTATATGTGTTAACCCAATAGCTGTGAATAGACCATTAACCTCTTTGCAATAACAGAGAGAGCCATTGACATCGTAGAACCTTGCAAACTCTTCATGCCGATTTCGGTATACAGTGCTCTTGCAGTCTTCTCCAAGCAAATTCCACTCTTTGAATCTGGAGGTCAGAAGCTCAGACCCTGATTTCGTCAGACCCAAATCTCTAATTAAGTCGTCCAATTCCCTCTGATTTGGAAAGTGAGGGTTTGTACTGAAAGTTACTGTATATTCTTCATCATGACTGTCCACACCAGCCGACATCTCAGATGAGCTAGCTGCATCCTCATTTTCAACCTGCAAAGCAAAGAAACAAAATATAGGCATAGCTATATATGTAGAAGAGCATCAGCACTAAGAAAAATCGACATATAATGACCCACAGTCTGTAAATACAGAAGGTAAAGTAATGGATAGATACCTGTTCTGGTGGAAGACCTTCGCCATGTGGTACAGGAGCTATGGACGACGCTATGCTTGGATACTGAAGAGTCTGCCTTCCTTTAACTTTCCTGTACTTAGAAACATCTACCATGCAGTAGTAACAATCGTCGTGGTGGCTCTTTGGTTCTCTCCATATTCTGGGTACCGCAAAGGACATTGCCTTGCGTACTCCCCGCAGCCACCCTTCAAGTGTGGAGCGGAAGCTTCCACAGATCACATGGGATGCCCAGGGCTTATCTTGGTCACCCATAGGCATACCAAAATAGAGCCGATACGCGATCCAGAACTTGGTGCCTTTCACAATCTTGTGCGATACTTGCTTGGGGCCTATGTAATACCCACAAACGTATCAGAATATATCCGGCGAGTGTTTACAAGCTCTAGTTGCCATTCTCTTTACCAAACTGTACTACATTAATAATAACCTGCAGATATAGAGAGAAGAGTTATTAAATCTGCAACAGATTACAGATTCCAGAAAAAAGATGTATTCACAACACTGAAATAATGTTCCCAATAACAAAGGATCGATAACACTCAAATCGTCAGCACAGAGAAGCACAGAAGCACAGTACCTCAGTGCTAGTAACCATCAGACAAACAACCTGCTTTGTTTGTGTGTTCACACTTACTAACTTCTCAGACTCTGCGCTCTTCTTTATATAGCACAGTGGAAGTTTCGGGCAATTTCTAGAGCAAGAAACTGTCAACAAACATCCGGATTGTTCTCAACAATTCCTGATTATTCTGATATTGCTGCACCCATAATAACATTATACTGGTAAAACATGAAAAATGGATTATCTCTGAAACCATTGATGATACACACAAACCAAGGCCAGATTTGGACTCAGCGCCCAAAAATGCATATAAAAACATAAAAAATTCTATATAAACAGAATCAGTGTTACACAGTGTTATGTTAATAGTGTTTTCCAGACTGTATTTGTATTATCACTGTGGAGAGATAATGATTTAATCACGATGGACAGATAAATCCATTCATGTTTTCCAGACTTCCTGTTGCATTATCAATGTGGAGATATTATTAGAGCTTAATGAGGAATATATATATACAATAAAACACCAATTCTTTATTACAACAAATATGCAATGGTTGAGAATGTTTTACTAATTAGTTTATCATACAAAATGATAAAGTCACACAAAATTCTCACAATTTGCCATATATTAACATAAATGGCACAGCTATACCCGGTTCATTTAGTATTTGGTCCACCTCCCATTATTGTCTATAACATCTTGTAATCTGTGAGGCATAGATGCAACATGGTTATCTATGATGTGTGGGTTCCTTCGCAACATCTCCCACTCAGCCATAGTGTGATCCAGCAACTGGCGGCTGGTCCGCTCCTGCCCAGCCTCCCACGAGTTCACCACATTGCACCACACGTTGTCAATGGGGTTGAGGTCACACCCCTTACGAGGCCAGTTCAGTAGTTCTAGATTTCACTGCTCCTCGAACCACATTCTAACAATTCGAAGACGGCCGTTAGTTGCAGGCGCAAACGTCTTCTCGTCAGAGAAGATAACTCTGCTCCAGTATGCGAGATCATTGTTATTTGATTTATTTTGATTGGGTTCAGAATCCCAGCTGAGCCTTGAACGGCCAAGCTCTGAGGGGCTACTGTAACTTATAGGCTAAATTAAGCTAGACTAAATCAAACTTACGGACATGGAGGTCCTACCTCAGGGTTGCTGACTCGATGTGGGCCTACTTTAGGCCTCAGTAGCATAAAATTAAGAATCAGAACAAAAGGGGCACTATTTATGGTCTTCTTTCTAAACTTTGCAACAACAACACAACCTGCACCATTGCACGATGCAACAATCTTGTATCTAAACAACCAAACTGAATTGCAAGAGAGCTCTCTGTAAGACCACGCCCTGTAAGTGCCGCATTCAACAAACGAGTAGAAAGAACGCGCCAATGCCCCCAAAAAATGATGCCACAAGAGTGCCCAAACAATGATGCCACAAGAGCCCCAAAATGCTAGCTCTAAATTAAGTGAGTTTTTCACTAACCTTACAATTATGAGATGGATATATCATATATATATATATATATATATATATATATATATATATATATATAATACACACAGACCGTGCATGGAACAAGGAACTCTTTTGGGATAATTAAATCCACTATAGACCGAATAAGTAATGGTAAATGACAAATACCATAGTTTTTCTTTTTCATGATGCTAGCCCGACGTGGGCAACGGGTCACTCGCAAAGAGGTCCCATAAATATAGCTTCCCTCACCAGCTATCTGCAAAGCAGACAGGATCCAGCTTTGGGACATGGATCTAGGGTTTAAAGCAGCCTAGCCCTGCTACATTTAGAACCTCAACATAAACAAAAGACTCGCAATTTAAACATTGCAAAATAAACTCTCAAAAGAAATCCACCATCACTCCGCCCGGCTCCATCTTCCTAATATGGAATTCTTTCAAGAGGCAACCATTCCCAATCTTCTGTATAATTAGTCTCCCATTACATTAACAATCTGGTAAGAAACCCTTCAATTCTGTTTTACCTAAACCGTTTTATATTTTACTTATTGTCCATACTTTTATACTTTATATCATTTAATTTTTAATCTTTTAATTTAATATATTGTAACTTACTATTAATTCTCGCTAATTGTTGCGCCATTTTAATTTATTGTTCGTTTTTATTTATTATACTTATTTATTTCTATTTGTTTTTAAACTTTTTAGCACTGATGATGGAAATTGAATTTTTCCGAAACGTCTGTTAATAAACATGTACCATCTTTTCGTCCTCCTATTCCTCGCTAAGCTACGCTTCCCTAAGAACAAACCATTAAACCAAGTATATATATATATATATATATATATATATACACACAAAGGTGGGCACCCGGGCCTCAAAAAGGACCGACGGTCCCAGTCCCGGTCCTTGCCTCAAACTGGTCCAGTTTGAGGCAAGGACCGGGACCGTCGGTCCTTTTTGAGGCCCGGGTGCCCAGCTTTGTGTATATATATTATTTGAAGTTCTAAAGAAGATGGATCGTTTCCTCCAGAAGACTCAGAAAGAGACTGAGACTGAACTGAAACTTGTTTCAACACCTGGAGGAGACGAAGAATCTACTGATGTTAGTGCTTCAACTTCAAGTCAAACAACTGGAGCTCCTAGCGGAAGAACTGAACCCGGCAATCCCGGCAATTTTTCATTTTAATCAAATTTTTCACTTATATTATATATAAGGACCGAGGACCGAGTCGTTCCTAGGTCCTATCTTCAGAAAGGACCGTGACCGGGACCGTCGCGACGGTCCCGGTCCCGGTCCTTTCTGAAGATAGGACCTAGGAACGACTCGGTCCTCGGTCCTTATAAATAATATAAGTGAAAAATTTGATTAAAATGAAAAATTGCCGGGATTGCCGGGTTCAGTTCTTCCGCTAGGAGTTCCAGTTGCTTGACTTGAAGTTGAAGCACTAACATCAGTAGATTCTTCGTCTCCTCCAGGTGTTGAAACAAGTTTCAGTTCAGTCTCAGTCTCTTTCTGAGTCTTCTGGAGGAAACGATCCATCTTCTTTAGAACTTCAAATAATCACTAAACACACTAAAATCACTAAAAAAGACCGTCCGGAATTGCTTAAAAATGGACCGTCGCGTCGCTCCTCACTGAGAAAAGGACCGACTTTCCCGCTCACGGTCCTTAAAAAGGACCGAGTTCCTGGAGTTCGGTCCTTTTGGAACTCGGTCCTGCCCACCTTTGTATATATATATATATTAACTTAATATATACAAGCAATACTGCATCAATCAGCTTAGTCATCATATCGCCTTGGGACAACAATGGCGCTTCCTCTTCTAGATTTTCTAATACTCCCCACCGAAGAGGCATTGTTGTCATTACCTTCTGCAAGTTTAGCCAAGCCTTCTCCATGAGGCTGTAATCCAAATACTTCATCTTGACGATCCGTGTTTTTGCTGATTTCTAAAGCATCAAGTTATTGTATAGGTCTCTTTAATTTTCCTCCCGAAGTATTTACCAGTGCAGACCTAACTAAATTGTCTTTGCCAACAAACAACTCTTCAATTATGCCAAGCTTCCAGCATTGCCTTGGTCTTTCGTCCCCAATCATTACCACTTCTCCCACCTTGATACAATTTGCATTGGAGCCCTTTACATTGCCTGATGGGTAATAATTGAGTTCTGGCAAGTATTCCATCTGCCACCTCTTCAATAACTGATCTTGTAGCTCTTCAAGGTACTTGAACTTTCTGGTTAACTCTTTTTGATTGCTCTGGATAGGTTGTAAGTTTTCTGGCAAACTGGGGCTTGATGTCAGGGCCGTTTCTAGCCATTAGGGGGCCCTAAGCAGTATACCCATTTGAGGCCCCACCCCTCCATCCACCAACTCACGCCTTACTACATCACCTCAGCACACACATACAAAAAATGGCTGTGTTAAAAAAAACAATTTTGAAACAATTTTAATGAAACATTGTCCAAAACAACAAATATGTACTTTCAGAAGACAAACAGAAAAATACTCTTCATGAAATTCCTGAAAATTAGCTTATACATTATTTAGAATAAATGACACAGAACTATGTATAAAAAAATAATGCAATTATCAACTACCAACTGGTAATGAACGCTTCTACCATCCTCTCTTTTAAGGAATGTGAAATCTGGACTGATTTGAAATGGTCCTCGAGACACCAGATCTGTCTTCAAGGCATCTGACAGGACATCTGGCCAGTCATACGGATCAAGCGGTGGAGCAGATCTTGGGTCTTGTTGCTCAGTAGAAATGCGTGTGTGTGGTGTTTGAAGTTGAACAGAAGATTGGCCACTTGTTGGTTCATCAGGCTCTACTTCTACTGGTGTTTGATGTTGCATAGAGGATGATCCTGCTGTCGGCTCATGATGCTCATCAGGCTTTGCTGAGGATGGCTTTTCCAAATATTTCAGTAGTGCTCCTGAGAAGAACATAACATTACATATTCTGTTAATTTTTGCTAAAATACTCTTTCTTATCTTGTTTGATAATTGATCTGTGTGAACAGAATTTGAGGTGATGTGATCCATTAAATTTCACATTTCGAAATATTATAAATATTACAAAGACTAGCTTACTCTACACGATTCCTGAGCACTTGCCTAGCTTGATGGTCTATCTAACCTAGTTGCCTGAACTGTAATCATAAGAATATACAAGTGACACATCTCACCTGTGCTACTGGAAAGCTTCTCCTCCTCTATTTTCTTCTTTTTCCGTTTTTCAGCTCCTGATGGATAATGTCGTTCATTTTCCAAGATGCACGAGGTCACATCTAGTTAACCACAACTAATCTGCTAAATAATAATAATCATGATAATAATGATGATGATAATAATAATAATAATAATAATAATAATAATTGTTATAATTGTAACGTTAATCAAATACATTCAAATAATCAGACCATTTAGGTTTTAACCAACAAAATTCACATTATCTGAAAAAGATGAGAAAAGAATTAATAAACTTGAAAACATAAAGAAAATAATGCTAGGTTTTAAAGTATTAGAAAATCTCTTAATAATTAGTAAATTAGTGAAATAATGTTTTACAATACTAGAAAAATGAAGCATTTAGGAAAGTATAAGCATATAGTATAAAGTTAAATAATATAAAAATAGGATCTCACAATAGTTATTTACACATAACGACCGAAACGTTTTGTTTGTCTCCGTTTTATCACATTTGTCTCATGCAAAAACTCTAATTAATACGACAATAATAATAAATATAATAATAATAATAATAATAATAATAATAATAATAATAATAAGGATAATAATAATAATAATAATAATAACAATAATATTACTAATAACTTCAGCTATATTCCTATTCTTGCCCACTGATCTATGACCTGGGAGCCTGGCTAGGGCCCCCTAGTAGCAGCGGGGGCTCTAAGCGGCCGTTTAGTCTGCTTATGCCAGAAAACGGCCCTGCTTGATGTTACTGTTTACCAAAGAGAAAATGATTTGGTGTCAATCGCTCTGCATCCTGCATACTGTCATAAACAAAGGTGATGGGCCTGCTGTTCACCATTACTTCTATTTCACACAAAACAGAGCAGAATTCTTCTTTGCTTAAATGAGCATTAGCCAAAAGTTTCTTTAATGGACACTTTACACTTCTCACTAGCCTTTCTCAAAATCCTCCCCACCATGGTGCTCTCTCAACAATAAACTCCCACTGTACCCCTTGGTGTGAAAAGTAGGATTGAAATCCCTCCTCTTTTAGCAAGGATCAAACTTCTTGGAGTTCCTCTGCAGCCTCTTTGAAGGTTTTTGTATTATCAGATATGATTTTATTTGGGAAACCCTTTCAGTTCACAAACCTTTTAAAGGCCAAAAGAAATACATCACTACTTAAGTTGCTTACCAACTCCAAATGGATTGCTCTGGTGGTAGCACATGTGAAAAGACATATATAACCTTTGTTAGACTCCCCTTGCTCATACACATCGACTGGACCTGCAAAGTATACTCCCACTACATCAAATGGTGCAGTACTGCAGTATAGACACCGTTCTCTTGGAAGTGGAGGCACCTTTTCATGATAAGGCTTTGCACTCCAACGCTTGCAAACCACACATTTATGCAAGACCTTTTTTACTAATTGTCTAATTTTGAGAATCCAAAACTGTTGTCTGATCTCTATTATCACTTCTCTAACTCCAGCATGTAACAACTTATGATGAGTATCCAGGATCAAAAGTTCCACAAAGTGCCCCACAGAAGGTAACAAAATTGGATGTCTTTTCTCCTCTGTAAGCCCAGAAAACTGTAGTCTACCTCCTACTCTAAATAAATCCTGATCCAAAAACACATCCAAACCGTTGAGAGCAGAATGTGTTGGTAGAACCTGTAATAGATTGCTGGTGAGCAATTTTCTTTCTTCACCAAATTTTTCCTTCTGCACATATACCACCCAGTAGTGCCTGGCTTGCTGAATCTCCTTACTGTTCAGAATTCCTTCCCTTTTTGTTTCGCCCTTAATGTTGTCTGTAAATCTATATACCCATGCTGTCACTCTTAACAACCTTTTCAGACTGCTAATATCCTCAAGCCTCAATATGGGGTTCTGCTGCATAACTTGACAACTGTTCGGAGTGCATTTTCTCATCTCACTCACCCAGTGGCGGTTCCTCATATGGGCAATATGGGCAGCCGCACAGGGCGGCATTTGTGGAGGGGCGGCATGAGCGCCTGCAAAAAAAATAAAAATAAAAATAAGAATAAATAAATAAATAAATAAATAAAAATAAAAAATAAATAAATGGCACAATTTGATCCTATAATGCAAGAGCACATTAACCGTGTCCAAAAAGGGACCTCCAGTCACACCAGCTACCTCGGCCACCACATACAAAACGAACTCATTGATTTGTCGAGCAGCAAGACCATTTCAGCAATGGTGAGCGACATCAAACAATCAAAGTTTTTTTCAATAATTCTAGATTGCACTCCAGATATCAGCCACACTGAACAGTTGTCAGTTGTGATTCGGGTTGTGTCACTGGAGGGGAAGCCCCATGTAAAGGAACATTTCATGGGGTTTTTGGAGGCAGAGGAGTCCACTGGTCAACATTTGGCATCTCTGATTCTGAAGAGACTGGAGGAGCTAAAAGTTCCTTTCATGGACTGTAGAGGACAATCATACGACAACGGGGCCAACATGAGGGGAAAAAACAAGGGTGTTCAATCCAGGCTCCTAGAAATTAATCCCAGAGCTCTGTTTGTTCCATGTGGGGCTCATTCTCTGAATTTGCTTGTGGCCGATGCTGCTAAGGGATCTATTGATGCCACAAGTTACTTTGGCATCTTGCAGAAGCTTTACAACTTGTTTTCAGCCTCCACACAACGATGGGCCATTTTGAAAAAACATGTGAACATCACATTGAAGATGTGGTCTGATACAAGGTGGGAAAGCAAGATCAAGAGTGTGGAGCCCCTGAGATATCAGGCAGCTGCAGTGAGAGATGCACTGATCGAGGTGAGGGACCACACCAAAGACTCTGTAATAAAGGTCGAGGCTCAATCTCTGTCAGAGGAGGTTGGGTCATACCGCTTCGCCATTTGTTCAGTGGTGTGGCATGACCTGTTGTGCCAAATTCAGCATGTGAGCAAGCAGATGCAGTCTCCTAGCATGCACGTTGATGTTGCAGTAAATCTCCTAAAAAAAACAGAGAGAGGTCTCCGCAATTACAGGGCAACAGGTTTTGTGGCTGCACAAATGGCAGCCACAGATATCTGTGAACAAATGAATGTGGAGGCTGTGTTAAAACAAAAACGGCTGAGGTCCACAAAGCGGCACTTCTTCTATGAAGCATCTGATGAGCCCTTGATTGATGCTTTGAAGAAGCTGGAGGTGACATTTTTCAATGCAGTGGTTGATGCTGCAACATCAGCCATTCAGGAAAGATTTTCCACGTTGGAAATTGTGGGAGAGAAGTTTGGAGTGCTGACACATTTCCAAAATCTCACATTTGAGGAGCTGACAGAACAATGTGTGAACCTTAGTACTACACTACACTTTAAGGGACAATCTGACTTGGATGGCAGAGAGCTTGCACAGGAGCTGAAGAACTTGCCTGACTTGCCATCAAAGACCATATCCTTGCTTGAACTGCTGACATTTATCCATGAAAGGGAGCTCTCTGAAATATATCCAAATTTGTGGACTGCTCTCAGAATTGGTCTTACTCTTCCAGTCACTGTTGCTGAAGCAGAGAGGAGCTTTTCAAAGCTGAAGCTCATCAAATCCTACCTGAGGTCAACTATGTCACAGGAACGCCTTACCGGTCTGGCCATCATCAGTATAAATCATACAATTGCTGAGCAGATTTCATATGATGATTTAATTCATGACTTTGCATCAAGGAAGGTAAGAAGAGTCAGGCTTTAGATGGCAGTTGTGCTGTGGTGCAATTTATTTTGTTTCTTGTTCAAAGTGTAGCATAATAATTACCCTCTTTTAAGTGTCTTATTCTATTTATGTGATAGAGCATTTGTACAATTTAGAAATTTGATTCTCTAGTTTATTTATGGCAGTTGTGCAATTTAATTTGTATTTTTCCTGTTCATAGTATCATAATTACATTCTCTTAAGTGAGTTATTCTATTTACGTGATGAAGGATTTGTAAAATTCAGAAATTTGAGTCTTTGTTTTGGTACTGAAGTTCCAACAATTAGTCCAATAAAAAGTTATTTTGTGAAAGTTATATGTCTGTCCTTTATTTTGGGGGGATTCGAATGTGTGTGTTGGCGAACAGGGGGGGGAGGCGCTGAAGGTGAGGTTCGCCCAGGGCGTCATGTAAGCTAGGACCGCCACTGCACTCACCCATTCTTCTTCAGCCTGGTATTCTCCTACAATATGCTGACTAGAAGGCCGATTTTCAATTCCAAGTTTTAGCCACTGTGGCTCATTCCACCACAAACTTGACTGTGCAAGATCTTTCACTGAAATTCCTCGTGTCGGTAAATTAGCTGGGTTTTAGGGTGCCTGGAAAATGCTTCCATTGCTTTGGATCTGTGTGTGCTTGAATTTCCTCCACCCTATTGGCAACAAATGGTTTCCATTTCCTTGCCTGGCTTCTTAACCAGTGCCAAACTATAGTGGAGTCTGTCCAATAATAGCTTGGAATTTCCTAAAGGCCCAAAGAGTTTTGCACTGTAACTGCAATCCGACTAGCAATGACAGCATCCATCAATTCCAATCTTGGAATAGAAAGCCTTTTCAACGGTGCTACTCTGCTCTTTGCTGCAACTTACTTCCTCTCGAATGTGCTTTTTTATATAAATGCAAGTTGCTAGGCTTCCTCACTTGCATCACAAAAGATGTGCAGCTCCAAATTATCTGTCTCCAAGTCCAATTTCCCAGAAGTTTAGAAACCAAATTTTTTACTTTATCACAAATGGAGCCAGGAATCCAAGAGGATCAAAGACCTTCGAAGCCAAACTAAGAGCTGTACGTTTTGTCCACCTTGTCTCATTCTCAGCCAGCTCTACTAAAGATTTCCCATTGAAGGTAAACAAATCCTCTCCTTGCTGCCAAACAATGCCTGGCACCTTTGTATCTATTGCCCACAACTCCTGAATACCAGAATCCTCAATACTTTCTGCTGCATCAGGTCCTAACACAGGAGTGACTCATAAACTGTTGTGACTGAGAATGATTGGTCCACCATTTTCTAAGCTCCATGCCAGCCTCCCTCATTATAGCTCTAGCCTCCATGAATATCTCTTTAGCCATTTCTGTAATCTGTATTATCCACTGAACACAGCAAATCATCAACATAAAAATTTCCTAAAAATTTTGCTTTATGTGTTCAATAGTATTAGGATAGACTTCAGAATATTTCTTAAAATGGCACTGCATAGTAGCTGCGAACAGAAATGGACTAGAGCTGAGGCCAAACAACACTGACTTCATTCTAGATGCTTGAACCTTAGGTTCATTTTCCAACAAATTTTTCGCATCCACCCACAAATATCTTACTGCATCTCTGTCCTCTGGTTTTAACTTTATCTTCAACAATGCTTGCTTCAAATCTGCAGTCAATGCTACTCTACCAAACCTGAATCTCAGTAACAAGGAAAATAAATCTGCATTTACATTTGGCCCAGCATCCAAACAGTCATTCAAGGACACACACCTTTTTCCTTGGCTGAGCCATCAAAAACTACTCTCACTTTGGTGGTAGTTTTGTCTCGCCGTACCACTGCATGGTGTGGCAGATAATGTGCCTCCTGGCTCACCAGCTCACCTTGCATCATTTCAGCATAGCCCTCCTTTACATAGCTTAGGATGGCCTGATTGTATTAATTTAACAACTCATTTTTCCTTAGCCTGTGCAATGAAGTCTCCAATCTCCTATTAGCTAGCTGAAGATTTGAAATGGGTTTGCAAGAATCCTCCCAAGGGAGGTCAACTTCGGAGCAACCATCTCTAAACCCAATATCTTTTTCAAATTGCTCTAAAACATCACTGTTCACTGCACTTGCCTGCTTCTCCTGTTTGTCCTTTATGCCAATGGATTCAAGTTCCCAAAAGGTTTTCAAATGCCTTTCCAAACCATGGCTGTTCTCCTCAATCTTAACAAAAATTGCTTTAATCTTCATTTCACTGCAATAGCCACCATGTAGCATCCAACCTAGCTTACCTTCAATAGCTACATGACCTTGAGATGTGCGGACAATGTTACCAGTGGTGAAGTCCCAATAATAGTCAGCTCCAATCAAAAGACTAATATCTTCTGTTCCTTCAAACTTATTGCCCAAATTAATTCCTTTAACTTACAATTCTTGGACACATGCCATATCTAAACAAGTAGTGACTGAAGCAGAAAGTTCCTCAGTTTCTAGTCTACAGCTTGGACCTTGATAGTGGGACTTTGTTGTAACAACCCCTTAACCAGAACTTCTACGTTCTTAACTTTGGTTCGGTTTTGAACTGAACCCCCAATAAAGCTACACTGGCTACTACTATCAAACAACACTCTTACAGTAGCTTCTCCATCATTCCCAATTAATAATGCTGCAGATGTTTGCAATAACCCCCCCTTTACTCTTACTCCCTTTCATAGCGGTGGCATGTGCCACTGATGTCTCTACTTCTGGGGTACGCCTACTAGCAGGAGCGTACACAGCATTTCTTAAAGGGGGCACACACACACACACACACACACACACAATATATATATATATATATATATATATATATACACGCGAAAGGCATATGGCAGAAATGACTATAAGTGCCCCAAACAGCTATGTAGATTGTGCAGCAGCAAAAGTTGAAAAAGTAAATATGGTACTAATTGTAATGTACAGACCCTCAAACACGCCAACTTCAAAATTTTCAGATTCCATTACAGAGGTAAGAAACTGGGTAAAAGATCGATACTCTCCAACCCCCAAATATTTTTCTCTGTGGTGATTTTAATTTCTCATTCATAAAATATAAAAGGATAGGAAAAAATATATGTATACACCAGGACACGGGGGGCACACGGAAAGACCAGGAGCAGGTAAAAATGCTACTAGCTCTAGCTGATGAATTTATGTTAATGCAAAAAATAACAGAAAACATAAGAAAAAACAACTGCCTAGATTTGGTATTCACAAACGACAGCAACATAATTGATAATGTAGAAATATCCTCAACTATAAAAACAAACAAAACATCTTTATTGCGGATCATTCACAATCCATAGCCACTTAACCTAACATACAAGTACAACCTTATATATTATACACTGAACTTAATACAACAATAGGGCCAACATAGCCACTTAACCTAGCATACTGGCATACTGTTTGATTAATTATCTGGCAATTTTATGTATATTGTTATTACATGAGACATCATTAACTGAAAAAAGATCATTTGTATAAGTAGGAGAAAATAATTGTAGCTTAATGAAGACATCAGAGAAATTATGAAAATAAAAGAGTTTAATAAAACTGCTGATAAATTATGGTGTTATTTTTTTTTATTGGGTTCAGAATCCCAGCTGAGCCGTCAACGGCCAAGCTCTGAAGGGCCAGTTCAACCTACAGCCCAAGTTAAGCTAGACTAAAAACTTAGGACTTGGAGGTCCTATTTGGTCCTACCTCAGGGCTGCTGACTCGATGTGGGCCTACCTTACGGCTCAGTTGCAAAAAATTAAGAAAAAAACAAAAGCGGCACTATTTATGGTCTTCTTTCTAAACCTTGCAGCAACAACACAACCTGCACCATTGCACGATGCAACAATCTTGTATCTAAACAACCAAACTGAATTGAAAGAGAGCTCTCTATAACACCATGCCCTGTAAGTGCCGCATTCAACAAACGAGTAGGAAGGACGCGCAGTGCCTCCAAAAAATGATGCCACAAGAGAGCCCAAACAATGATGCCATAAGAGCCCAAAAATGCTAGCTCTAAATTAAGTGAATTTTTCACTAACCTTACAATTATGAGATGGATATACATACACCTTAACTTAATATATACAAGCAATGCTGCATCAATCAGCTTAGTCATCATATCGCCTTGGGACAACAATGGCTCTTCCTCTTCTAGATTTTCTAACACTTACCATCGAAGAGGCATTGTTGTCATTACCTTCTGCAAAGTTAGCCAAGCCTTCTCCACAAGGCTGTAACTCAACTGTTTCATCTTGACTATCCGTGTTTTTGCTAATTTCTAAAGCATAGAGTTTTTGTATATGTCTCTTTAATTTTCCTCCCGAAGTCTTTACCAGTGCAGACCTAACTAAATTGTCTTTGCCAACAAACAACTCTTCAATTATGCCAAGCTTCCAGCATTGCCTTGGTCTTTCATCCCCAATCATTACCACTTCTCCCACCTTGATACAATTTGCATTGGAGCCCTTTACATTGCCTGATGGTAATAATTGAGTACTGGCAAGTATTCCATCTGCCACCGCTTCCATAACTGATCTTGTAGCTCTTCAAGGTACTTGAACCTTCTGGGTAACTCTTCTTGAGTGCTCTGGATAGGCTGTAAGTCTTCTGGCAAACTGGAGCTTGATGTTAATCGTTTACCACAAAGAAAATGATATGGTGTCAATGGCTCTGCATCCTGCATACTGTTATAAACAAAGGTGATAGGCCTACTGTTCACCATTGCTTCTACTTCACACAAAACTGCAGAATTCTTCTTTTCTCAAATGAGCATTAGCTAAAAGTTTCTTTAATGAGCACTTTACACTTCTCACTAGCCTTTCCCAAAATCCTCCCCACCATGGTGTTCTCTCAACAATAAACTCCCACTGTACCACATGGTGTGAAAAGTAGGATTGGAATCCCTCCTCTTTTAGCAAAGACGAAACTTCTTGGAGTTCCTTTGCAGCCCTTTTGAAGGTTTTTGCATTATCCGATATAATTTTATTTGGGAAACCCCTTCTGTTCACAAACCTTTTAAAGGCCAAAAGAAATACATCACTACTTAAGTTGCTTACCAACTCCAAATGGATTGCTCTGGTGGTAGCACATGTGAAAAAACATATATAACCTTTGTTAGACTCCGTTTGCTCATACACATCGACTGGACCTGGGAAGTCTACTCCCACTACATCAAATGGTGCAGTATAGACACACCGTTCTCTTGGAAGTGGAGTCACCTTTTCATAATAAGGCTTTGCACTCCAACGCTTGCAAACCACACATTTATGCAAGACTTTTTTACTACTTGTCTGATTTTGGGAATCCAAAACTGTTGTCTGATCTCTATTATCACTTCTCTAACTCCAGCATGTAACAACTTATGATGAGTATCCAGGATCAAAAGTTCCACAAAGTGCCCCCCAGAAGGTAGCAAAATTGGATGTCTTTTCTCCTCTGGAAGCCCAGAAAACTCTAGTCTACCTCCTACTCTCAATAAATCCTGATCCAAAAACACATCCAAACCCTTGAGAGCAGAATGTGTTGGTAGAACCTGTAATGGACGGCTGGTGAGCAATTCCCTCTTCACCAAATTTTTTCTTCTGCACATATACTACCCAGTATTGCCTGGCTTGCTGAATCTCCTTACTGTTCAGAATTCCTTCCCTTCTTGTTTCTCCCTTAATGTTGTTTGTAAATCTATATACCCATGCTGTCACTCTTAACAACCTTTTCAGACTGCTAATATCCTCGAGCCTCAATATGGGTCCTGCTGCATAACTTGACAACTGTTCACAGTGCATTTTCTCACCTCACTCACCCATGCTTCTTCAGCCTGGCATTCTCCTGCAATAGGCTGATTAGAAGGCCAGTTTTCACTTCCAAGTTTTAGCCACTCTGGCCCATTCCACCACAAACTGGACTGTGCAAGATCTTTCACTGAAATTCCTCGTGTTGGTAAATCAGCTGGGTTTTGGGTGCCTGGACAAAAAGGACAATGCTTCCATTGCTTGGGATCTGTGTGTGCTTGAATTTCCTCCACCCTATTGGCAACAAATGGTTTCCATTTCCTTGCCTGGCTTCT
Organism: Bathynomus jamesi; assembly: GCA_023014485.1. Classification (NCBI taxonomy): domain Eukaryota; kingdom Metazoa; phylum Arthropoda; class Malacostraca; order Isopoda; family Cirolanidae; genus Bathynomus; species Bathynomus jamesi. The sequence goes on along the minus strand of JAJOZX010013770.1, from coordinate 28,480 downwards.
TAACCAGTGCCAAACTATAGTGGAGTCTGTCCAATAATAGCTTGGAATTTTATAGAGGGCCAAAGACTTTTGCATTGTAACTGCAAGCCGACTAGCAATAACTGCACCCATCAATTCCAACTTTGGAATAGAAAGCCTTTTCAAAGGTGCTACTCTGCTCTTTGCAGCAACCAACCTGCAACTTACTTCCTCTTTGAATGTGCCCCTTATATAAATACAAGTTGCATAGGCTTCCTCACTTGCATCACAAAAGATGTGCAGCTCCAAATTGTCTGGACTATTGTTCAACTTTCCAAAGTACCATCTTGGGATTTCAATGTCTCCAAGATGTGCCATTTCTTTGAACCAATATTTCCATCTTACCATCATATGATCAGATAACTCTTGGTCCCAACCAAGTCCAATTTCCCAGAGGCTCTGAAACCAAATTTTTTACTTTATCACAAATGGAGCCAGGAATCCAAGAGGATCAAAGACCTTTGAAGCCAAACTAAGAGCTGTACGTTTCGTCCACCTTGTCTCATTCTCAGCCAGCTCTACTAAAGATTTCCCATTGAAGGTAAACAAATCCTCTCCTTGCTGCCAAACAATGCCTAGCACCTTTATGTCTATTGCCCACAACTCCTTAATACCAGAATCTAGAGAATATTCATTATTATTAATTAGTGTCTTCATGTTGATGCCTTTATTTTTCATGTATGTGTTCATGTTTTGTTTGTAAGGGTTCCAAAAAACCTTAGCCCCCCCCCATTTGCAGCTTACATGTTTACTTATATGGAAATAGTTTTTAGTGATTATAAAAATATATAAAATTCTTTATTTATTGCAGGTATTAAAATTACTCTAGCTGATAAAGTGATAATATAATGGCTTCTCAATTAATTGGTGATTCGTAGAGGCAACGTGCGATAGATCGCATACGAGCAATAACATTTCGGGAAGCTCGTGATGCTGGAGCCACCTTTATAACACGTTCATGGGTTGCCAAAAAGTTGCGAAGAAGTGAGGACTTCGTCAAAAGAAATTGGAATAAAACTTTGGATGAATGTGAAATGGATACAACCAAATCTGGACGCCCAAATTTGCCACTCTCTCAGGAAACAAAGGACATCATTGAAAGCGGTACGCGTAAGCGGAAAAACAGCTGTGCTAAACTTTCTAGAGAGATCGAAGTGTTGAGAGGAAAGATCGTTAGTGGTGAGATCATTCGACTGTACCGTCATAGGCAAGGTTTAAAGCCTTGGCATGAACTTCCAAAGCCAAGAAAAACTCAACTTAACATCGATGACAGAATGTGGTTTGCCCATTAGCTTGAAGATTGGGATGTGGATGATTTCATGCATTTAGCTGTCTCCGATGAATTTTTTGTTTACGTAACATGTCGGCCTAACTACCAAAATGATCGAGTGTGGGCCACAACACCAGATAAAATCGATGACAATGAACATTATCGCGAATTATTGAAAAGTCCAGACTGTGTTGGTGTGTTTGTTTTGTTCACTGCAAAGAAGCTCATGTGGGTGCTGAAGCCAAATGGTCAGAGTTGGGATGGACAGTATTTTCGTGATATTATTCTATCCCAGCATGTCATTCCTTTTCTAAGAAACCCAAACAATGTTCTGGATGTCGATCAGGTCACACTTCTGCACGATAAGGCCCCCTGCTTTAAGGCATTAGCCACTCAACAGTTGTTGCGGAACCATGAGATCGATTTCTTTGGAAATGAAGAATGGCCAGGAAATTCTCCTGACCTGAACGTCTGTGAACACATTGGATCAGTTATAAAGGACAAGGTTGAATGTCTCTTGTTTCAAGAACCTGCAGCAAATCGATTTTCGAAGGATACAATGACGCAACACATTGAAACTGTTTTGGCAAATTTGCGTAACGATCAAGATCTATTCACGTCACTTTTGGCAAGCTACCCAAAGCGAATTCAGGCTGTCTTGGAAGCCAATGGCGGGAACACCAAGTTTTAATTGTTTCTCATTAAATGCAGGATTAAATTCTCTTTTGTAAGGTATGTTTAGTTTTACTGTACCTCTAATGGTTTAGGCAGGGCCGGATTAAGACCTTTAGAGGCCCTAAGCACTTAAAAGATTTTGGTGCCCCATATATATGTAATTCAAAATATAAACAAAAATAAACCATAAAATAAAATGTTGTTGTTCACTACAAATTCAAACAATGAAAAAAAATAAATACTATATATGAATATATATATATAATTCAGTTTTCAACAGCTTATAGGCTATAAGCCGCGATTATAATAGTATAATAAATCCATGGTAAATCCGACAATGGAAAATTTCTGTGGTGCCCCCCTTCCCTTGATGCCCTAAGCACGGGCTTATTTTGCTTAATGGTTAATCCGGCCCTGGGTTTAGGCCATGGGCGGAAGGGGCTAAGGTTTATTGGAGCCCCGTATGTTTCAAAGTTCCATCATTGTTTAGCGTTATGGATATTGGTGAATAAACGTAATAACAAAAAGTGGAATCTTATTTATGATGGAACTTTATACAAAACACTAGTGAATCTCAACAGATCAACATGTCCGTGGTGAAATGTCCAATTGAGGGGTGCGCATATGAGACCCCCGCACACAGCGACGCCATTGTAGCAGCGCTCCTCACAGCCCACTGCACTGTCCACTCCGTGTCCGCTGCCGGCGCCACGGCCCAAGTGGAGAAGGTGAAGAGACCAATAATATTTTCAGCCGGTACGAGCGAGGAATGGTCCTACTTCACATCGTGATGGATGGACTATGTGGATGCCACCAAAATCACGGGTCGTGACAAAGTGGTGCAGCTACTGGAGTGCTGCGATGAACTCCTTCGCAAAGACCTCACACGATCAGCCGGTGGTAGTCTGACAGGGAGAAGTGAAAATGAGGTGCTCCCAGCCATAAAGAAACTCGCAGTCAGAGAAGAGAGCACCATGGTTGCTAGAGTGGCGCTGCACAACATGCGCCAAGACCGTGACGAAACCGTGCGTTCATTCGGCGCCCGACTCCGTGGCCAGGCAGGGGTATGCAAGTACATCACCAAATGCTCGAGCTGCGATGCGGATGTGAACTACACGGAGGCCATCTTGCGCGACGTCCTGACCCGCGGCATTGAGGACCCCGAGATTCAACTGGACCTACTCGGCAACATCAACCAGAACATGACATTAGAGCAGGTCTTCCAGTTCGTCGAGGCCAAAAAATCCGGCAAGCGCTCAGCATCATGTCCCCTCGACTCTCAGGGCGTCGAGGCTGCTAACAGCGCCTACAGACGGAACAAGAAGGACGCTCTGAAGGAGATGACAGTCGGCAACCATGAGGTGTGCTCATATTGCGGCAGGAAAGGGCACAGCAAAAGTGCCCCAGGCAGGGTCCGAAAGAAAGACTGCCCAGCCTATGGCCACACATGCAGCCACTGCAATCGTGAGAACCACTTTGAAGCAGTGTGTAGGAGCAAGCACAAACTATCAAGAGTCGAGATAGTAGCGAATTCTCAGGAAACAAAGGACATCATTGAAAGCGGTACGCGTAAGCGGAAAAACAGCTGTGCTAAACTTTCTAGAGAGATCGAAGTGTTGAGAGGAAAGATCGTTAGTGGTGAGATCATTCGACTGTACCGTCATAGGCAAGGTTTAAAGCCTTGGCATGAACTTCCAAAGCCAAGAAAAACTCAACTTAACATCGATGACAGAATGTGGTTTGCCCATTAGCTTGAAGATTGGGATGTGGATGATTTCATGCATTTAGCTGTCTCCGATGAATTTTTTGTTTACGTAACATGTCGGCCTAACTACCAAAATGATCGAGTGTGGGCCACAACACCAGATAAAATCGATGACAATGAACATTATCGCGAATTATTGAAAAGTCCAGACTGTGTTGGTGTGTTTGTTTTGTTCACTGCAAAGAAGCTCATGTGGGTGCTGAAGCCAAATGGTCAGAGTTGGGATGGACAGTATTTTCGTGATATTATTCTATCCCAGCATGTCATTCCTTTTCTAAGAAACCCAAACAATGTTCTGGATGTCGATCAGGTCACACTTCTGCACGATAAGGCCCCCTGCTTTAAGGCATTAGCCACTCAACAGTTGTTGCGGAACCATGAGATCGATTTCTTTGGAAATGAAGAATGGCCAGGAAATTCTCCTGACCTGAACGTCTGTGAACACATTGGATCAGTTATAAAGGACAAGGTTGAATGTCTCTTGTTTCAAGAACCTGCAGCAAATCGATTTTCGAAGGATACAATGACGCAACACATTGAAACTGTTTTGGCAAATTTGCGTAACGATCAAGATCTATTCACGTCACTTTTGGCAAGCTACCCAAAGCGAATTCAGGCTGTCTTGGAAGCCAATGGCGGGAACACCAAGTTTTAATTGTTTCTCATTAAATGCAGGATTAAATTCTCTTTTGTAAGGTATGTTTAGTTTTACTGTACCTCTAATGGTTTAGGCCATGGGCGGAAGGGGCTAAGGTTTATTGGAGCCCCGTATGTTTCAAAGTTCCATCATTGTTTAGCGTTATGGATATTGGTGAATAAACGTAATAACAAAAAGTGGAATCTTATTTATGATGGAACTTTATACAAAACACTAGTGAATCTCAACAGATCAACATGTCCGTGGTGAAATGTCCAATTGAGGGGTGCGCATATGAGACCCCCGCACACAGCGACGCCATTGTAGCAGCCCTCCTCACAGCCCACTGCACTGTCCACTCCGTGTCCGCTGCCGGCGCCACGGCCCAAGTGGAGAAGGTGAAGAGACCAATAATATTTTCAGCCGGTACGAGCGAGGAATGGTCCTACTTCACATCGTGATGGATGGACTATGTGGATGCCACCAAAATCACGGGTCGTGACAAAGTGGTGCAGCTACTGGAGTGCTGCGATGAACTCCTTCGCAAAGACCTCACACGATCAGCCGGTGGTAGTCTGACAGGGAGAAGTGAAAATGAGGTGCTCCCAGCCATAAAGAAACTCGCAGTCAGAGAAGAGAGCACCATGGTTGCTAGAGTGGCGCTGCACAACATGCGCCAAGACCGTGACGAAACCGTGCGTTCATTCGGCGCCCGACTCCGTGGCCAGGCAGGGGTATGCAAGTACATCACCAAATGCTCGAGCTGCGATGCGGATGTGAACTACACGGAGGCCATCTTGCGCGACGTCCTGACCCGCGGCATTGAGGACCCCGAGATTCAACTGGACCTACTCGGCAACATCAACCAGAACATGACATTAGAGCAGGTCTTCCAGTTCGTCGAGGCCAAAAAATCCGGCAAGCGCTCAGCATCATGTCCCCTCGACTCTCAGGGCGTCGAGGCTGCTAACAGCGCCTACAGACGGAACAAGAAGGACGCTCTGAAGGAGATGACAGTCGGCAACCATGAGGTGTGCTCATATTGCGGCAGGAAAGGGCACAGCAAAAGTGCCCCAGGCAGGGTCCGAAAGAAAGACTGCCCAGCCTATGGCCACACATGCAGCCACTGCAATCGTGAGAACCACTTTGAAGCAGTGTGTAGGAGCAAGCACAAACTATCAAGAGTCGAGATAGTAGCGAATTCACATGCAATATGCGAAGAAGGTGCTGTATTCGAGGCCCTCTGCTCGATTGCCACAACTGACCGACGCCGCATCAGGAGAGTCATCGCCCTTGACCAACATCTTTATCATCGCCTTTCCAACACATGGATTAAGCAAGCCTCCAGACCTCAGCCATTCATAAACCTCACAGTGACAGCCGCCGATGAAGATTACGCTGCATTCGGATTTGAGCTAAAGGCCGCGCCCAAGATTGCTACACTCGGTGCGATGGCTGACACCGGCTGCCAGAGTTGTCTGGAAACAAGCCGACCTTATCCCCGTTACGATGAGAATGCACGCCGCCAACAACGGATGCATCAAAATACTCGGCGCCGTCATCCTGCGACTCTCTGGAAAGGACAAAACCGGTAAAGTGGTAACAACTCGTCAACTCACCTATGTCACGGACAACTCCGACAAGCTGTTCCTCAGCAAGGAGGCATGCATCGCGCTCGGCATGATCACCGACAACTTCCCGATGATCGGTGAGACGTCTTCGCATCGACTCGAGGCAACCTCGGCAGCCGACACCGCGAGCGATGAGGTGCTGGCGAGAGATAGTGCTATCAGCAGCGAGAGCGGTCAGACCAGCCCATGCGACTGCCCGATACGTCAAACACCGCCCCGGCCGCCATCACAACTACCGTTCCTGGCGACTGAGAAGAACCGCGACAGACTGCGGCAGTACTTGGTCGAATACTACAAGTCAAGCACATTTAACACGTGTGCGCATCAGCCGTTGCCAATGATGGAGGGCCCTCCATTGAAACTTATAGTGGACCCTCTAGCTGAACCAGTGGCATATCACACCCCGGTACCCGTCCCTCTTCACTGGCAAGATGACGTCTAGCGTAGACTCGACCAAGACGTGAAATTAGTCGTAATCGAGCCAGTGCCGGTCGGCGAACCGGTGACATAGTGTCACCGGATGGTGGTGTGCGCCAAGAAGAACGGGAAGCCACGCCGCACGGTCGACTTCCAGCCCCTGAACATACATGTCACCCGCGAGACACACCATACTCAGTCACCGTTCCACCAGGCACGGTCGGTGCCCCATGGCAAGAAGAAGACTGTGTTCGATGCCTGGAACGGATACCACAGCGTGCCCCTCCGCGAGGAAGACCGTCACCTGACTACCTTCATCACTCCGTGGGGCAGGTACCGGTACCGCACGGCGCCCCAGGGTTATATCGCCTCTGGTGATGGCTATTCGAGACGTTACGACGAAATAGTATCCGACGTTCCAAACAAAACCAAGTGTATCGACGATACGCTGCTCTGGTAGGACGACCTGAGACAAAGTTTCCTCCAAGCAGTCAACTGGCTTGACATCTGCGGTAGACACGGCATCACGCTGAACCCTGAGAAGTTTGTATTTGGATAAGACACTGTGGAGTTCGCTGGCTTCGAAATTACACTCGACAAAGTACGACCCTGCGAGAACTATCTGCAGGCCATCCGTGACTTTCTTACACCAAAGAACATAACCGACATTCGCTCATGGTTTGGGCTAATTAACCAGGTGGCGTATGCTTTCGCTATGGCAAAGAGAATGATACCTTTTCGCCAACTCTTGAAGACCGGCACGCCCTTCCGATGGGATGATCAACTCAACAATCTGTTTGAAGAGTCGAAGGTGGTGATCATCAGTGAGATCGAGGAGGGTGTAAGTATATTTGACAAAACAAAGCCGACCTGTCTCACGACCGATTGGTCGAAGTCAGGGATCGGATTCTGGCTATCTCAGAAGCACTGTGAATGTCCTGGTGCTGAACCCTTTTGCTGCCGCACTGGTTGGATGGTCACCCTCGTTGGCAGTCGCTTCACCCACCCCCGCCGAGTCACGCTACGCGCCGATCGAGGGGGAGGCTCTGGCAGTCGCTGACGTACTCGACAAGGCCAGGTACTTCGTCCTCGGCTGCGATGACCTCATCATCGCGGTTGACCACAAACCGCTGCTGAAGGTGTTTGGCGACAGGTCGCTGGAAGACTTACCGAATGCTCGACTGAGAAATCTGAAGGAGAAGACTCTCCGCTACAGATTTCGCATGATCCATGTACCTGGTGTGAGGCATCGCGCTGCTGACGCTACGTCCCGCCACCCCACCGGCGACCGCCAACCTGAAAAGATGCTCCTGGCAGACGACATCTCCGCTAGTAGCCAAGACGCTGTTGCTGATGATGACCTACCGTCGGCAGCTGCTCTGCGCCACTCATTCTTAGCTAGCATACGCACAGAGGGAACGGCTGCGTACAACGACGAAGCCCTCGACGACGAGGTTATGGCCTCCGCGATCTCAGCTCTGAACACGCTGCAGTCCGTTACCTGGGACCGGGTAAGATTGGCAACGAGCAGCGACCAACACATGACAGAGCTCGTCTCGATAATAGAGTCAGGCATGCCTAACTTCCGTCACGAGCTCCCACCCCCACTCAGAGAATATTACCAATTCCGAGAGGACCTGTACACGGTGGACGGCGTCGTCATATTCAAAAACCGTGTTGTGATCCCTCCCTCTCTCCGGCAGGATGTACTGAACGCGCTCCACGCAGCCCACCAGGGCGTATCGTCGATGGTCGCGAGGGCTGAGGTGTCCGTGTTCTGGCCCGGCATCGGCGCCAGAGGCCTCATCAACAGACTGCGTAGGGTGTTCGTTACTTATAACATCCACGACGAACTGTCATCTGACGGCGGCCTTGAGTTCACATCCACGGCTACTCGTCACTTCCTGGGGAACTGGGGCGTACACCACCGTCTGGCTTCGGTAGCTTTTCCACATTCAAACTGCAGAGCCGAAGTTGGCGTGAAAACATCGAAACGACTGATCACAGACAAGACAGGACCGAACGGTGAGCTCGATACAGACGCTTTTCAGCAAGCCATGCTACAATACCGCAACACGCCTGACAAAGATACCAAGCCGTCTCCCGCTATGTGTGTGTTCGGCCGTCCGATCAAAGATTTCATCCCGATCGTGCCCGGCAGGTACAAGCCACGCGATACCTGGCTCGGGACGTTGGCGGCGAGGGAGGTTGTCTTGCGGAACAGGCACATAAGAGCCACTGAATACTTGTCCGAGCACGCCAGACGGTTACCCCCACTCGTGGTCGGAGACAGGGTCAGAATCCAGAACCAGATCGGCCCCAACCCCAGGAAATGGGACAAGACTGGCCTGGTAATAGAAGTGCGACAGTTCGATTAATACGTGGTGAAGGTTGACGGTTCAGGCAGTGACTCTGCGAAACAGAAAATTTCTGAGGAAATACGTGCCCGTCCAACCGCACAGACGCCGCCTCACCATCGGGGACGACTTCTACCTTCGCCTCTCTAGCCCTGCGCCCGGATCGGGGCAGTGTGCGACCTCACCCCCAAAACCACGCATCGACGACTCCCGCCTTCACCTCTCCAGCCCTGCCCCCGAATTGGAGCAGTGCGCAACCTCACCCCCGAAACCACGCTCCCCGTCCGCAGTCGAGCGATCATCCCCTACCGCCCACCAACCGGCTGGCAACGTAACCTCACCGACCAGCCGCACATCACTTCCACTGCACACCCCACCACGGGGCCTGCCCTCCAGACCAGCTGCGCACCCTCAGCACTGCCCACCAACACCGTCCCTGGCATCCATTGAGCGCTTCCAGCAACGAGATTCCTCGCAACCTGCTGCTCCAGGTGCTGCGTCCAGGTGTCCCGCTTCTCCAACCGATGCCCCTGCCGTCAGACGCTCCGGACGCGATAGGAAGACACCTTCATGGCAGAGCGATTACGATATGACGAACACGCTACATACTACATGAACAACCCCCTCTCGCCACAGGACTGACTCAAACTGTTGTAACTGAAAATGATTGGTCTGCCATTTTCTAAGCTCCATGCCAGCCTCCCTCATTATAGCTCTATCCTCCATGAATATCTCTTTAGCCATTTCTGTATTATCCACGGAACACAGCAAATCATCAACATAAAAATTTTTCCTTATGTGTTCAATAGTGTTAGGATAGACTTCAGAATATTTCATAAAATGGTACTGCATAGTAGCTGCGAACAGAAATGGACTAGAGCTGAGGCCAAACAACACTGACTTCATTATATATGCTTGAACCTTAGGTTCATTTTCCAACAAGTCTTTCCTATCCACACACAAATACCTTACTGCATCTCTGTCCTCTGGTTTTAACTTTATCCGCAAAAAGGCTTGCTTCACATCTGCAGTCAATGCTACTCTACCAAACCTGAATCTCAGTAACAAGGAAAATAAATCTGCATTCAAATTTGGCCCAGCATCCAACCAGTCATTCAAGGACACACCACCTTTGTCTTTAGCTGAACCATCAAAAACTACCCTCAGTTTGGTGGTAGTTTTGTCTCGCCGTACCACTGCATGGTGTGGCAGATAATGTGCCTCCTGGCTCACCAGCTCACCTTGCACCCTTTCAGCATAGCCCTCCTTTACATAGCTTAGGATGGCCTCATTGTATTCAATTAACAACTCCTCATTTTTTCTTAGCCTGTACAATGAAGTCTCCAACCTCCTATTAGCTAGCTGAAGGTTTGAACTGGGTTTCTAAGAATCCCTCCAAGGGAGGCCAACTTCATAGCAACCATCTCTAACCCTAATCTCTTTTTCAAATTGCTCTAAAACATCACTGTTCACTGTACTTGCCTGCTTCTCCTGTTTGTCCTTTATGCCAATGGATTCAAGTTCCCAAAAGGTTTTCAAATGCCTTTCCAAACCATGGCTGTTCTCCTCAATCTTAACAAAAAGAGCTTTAACTTCCATTTCATTGCAATAGCTACCATGTAGCATCCAGCCTAGCTTACTTTCAATAGCTACCGGACCTCGAGATGTGCGGACAATATTACCAGTGATGAAGTCCCAGTAATAGTCAGTTCCAATCAAAAGACTAATATCTTCTGTTCCTTCAAACTTATTATTGCCCAAATTAATTCCTTTAACTTGCAATTCTTGGACACATGCCATATCTAAACAAGTAGTGACTGGAGCACAAAGTTCCTCAATCTCTACAGCTTGGACCTTGATAGCGGGACCTTGTGGTAACAACTCCTTAACCAGAACTTCTACGTTCTTAACTTTGGTTCGGTTTTGAACGGAACCCCCAAACCCAGAAATTCTTAAATTTTCCCTCTTAAGTTCTTTAAACTTCAATTTTCTTGGAAATTCTGGTCTTAATAAAGTTACACTGGCTACCACTATCAAACAACACTCTTACAGTAGCTTCTCCATCATTCCCAATTAATAATGCTGCAGCTGTTTGCAATAATCCCCTTTACTTTTACTCCCTTTCATAGCAATGGCATGTGCCATTGATGTCTCTACTTCTGGGGTAGGCCTACTAGGAGTGTTTTCACACAATAATGGCTGATGCCGGCCATGGCATTTTTTGCACAAAATTTTGAACTTACAAAACCTTGCTCTGTGACCTTTCAAAAAACATTTAAAACGTGCTATGGACTTAGTTACCCTGTCCTTTCTCTCCTCAAAAGTTAAAGCCTCACCCACTTCACAGTTATATGACTTGTGGTTGCCTTCGCAAAATATGCATTCCTTGATTCCCTTTAATTTATTCTGAGAGGATGCATGTAGAGCTGACACTGTACCTGGGCTATTCCTTTTTGTAGAAACTTTGGTGCTGTGCCTGCCTTTGTCCCCTTGTTTAACATCCCACTGTGCAAACTCAATTCCCTCTCGTTTTGCTAATTCTGTGCCTAAAACACTTAACATCTGCTGAAGGCGGATGTACACATGTTCTGTAGAATGTAGGTGTACCCTACTTAATTCAAGCAAAATTGAGCAGCAATTTAGACTCCAGTATAGTGGCCAACATTATACCATACCTTTCCATTCCTACACCCAAGTTGTCCAGGGACCTAGTTTTAACTTCAAATTCATCATATAACTGCCGTAACTCCTTGACACTATTGGGATTATTAACAGGAGGTATAGCTAAAAGTTTACGGAGGTGACTTTTAATTAAGATCTCTGGCTTACCAAACTGTTTCTTTAATATATCCCAAGCAACATTATAATTAGCCTCTGTTAATGCTAATCCTGCTATTGTCTTTGCTGCCTCCCCTTCCAAGAGGGACTGCAAATAATTAAACTTCTCAACCGCACTTAACACTTGACTAGAATGAACTGCTGATTGAAAACTGTCTGCCCATCCTTGCCATTCCTGAATACTCCAAGAAAATGTTTTGAGTACAAGCCTCGGTAATTGAATTGCAGATCTGTTAACCTTAACTTCACAAACACCATTTGTTGAGAGTTGTGTCTCATTATTAGACCTGGTCTCTAACTGTACTGAGCTGCTAAACTCTTTTGCTCTGTTGCATACTTTAATTTTATCATCAATAATCTCTTCAAAGTAAATTATGTTATTTTCTATTTCATCCTCTTCTATAAGAGCCTCAATTTTAACATTTATTTCGCTTAGAGCAACTTTTTTAGTTTCTAATATGGAAAGCTGCGCAGTCACTAAGCTTAAATCCTCTTGCTCTATGGCAGAATCTATAGCGGCAATGACCTTTGTAATTAGACCTTTGTAGGCGCTTCTCCTTTTTTTAAATTTGTTCAATTCAGCTGCACTCATCTTCAATGCAAACAACAATTGGGCTCAATGCCAAATAAGTTGAATTGGCAAACATACTTAACCAAACTGATCAAACTCAAATTTTGCTTTTTTTTTTAAATAAACTGAATTGCTTGGTTGGGGTAATGACCAACCACCAGTATGGAATACCAAATTTTCCACCCAAGTAAGTAGCGCACTGAAGTTTGCAACCTTCGCCTACGAACAATAAACCAAAATTAACTAAACCGGTAAAATGCAGGCCCAAAACAACGACAGACTAGTGGTCAAGTTTCGCAATTGGGCGACTAAACTTTCTACCCTGGGACCTTAACTCAATTATGCTCAACCCGTCCAGGCCTAACTTGGGCTACAATTTGCACAATCAGAACTTTGCCGAAAAATAGTCACTGACTCAGTCTTGGGCTAGAATCCGGTTTCGAAGGTACATGTTATTTTTTTTTTATTGGGTTCAGAATCCTAGCTGAGCCGTGACCAACCAAGCTCTGAAGGGCCAGTTCAACCTACAGCCCAAGTTAAGCTAGACTAAAAACTTAGGACTTGGAGGTCTTATTAGGTCCTACCTCAGGGTTGCTGACTCGATGTGGGCCTACCTTACGCCTCAGTTGCATAAAATTAAGATAAAAACAAAAGTGGCACTATTTATGGTCTTCTTTCTAAGCCTTGCAACAACAACACAACCTGCACTATTGCACGATGCAACAATCTTGCATCTAAACAACCAAATTTAATTGCAAGAGAGCTCTCTATAAGACCACGCCCTGTAAGTGCCGCATTCAAGAAACGAGTAGGAAGGACGCGCGCGCAGTGCCCCCAAAAAATGATGCCACAAGAATGCCCAAACAATGATGCCATAAGAGCCCAAAAATGCTAGCTCTAAATTAAGTGAATTTTTCACTAACCTTACTGTGATAACTTGGGGTTAGACACCTCGTTAGGTTATTAGGTTCCTAGACAACAAACAAAGGCACTTACCGGTGCTTTGAATTTGGTATTCCTTTTTGGGCCTACCATAGATTCCTGCGTCCCACAAACAGCCTACCTAACTCTCTCTTACTTTTCTAATTTAGAAGCTATAGACATTACCCCTAACTATACTTAAGTACTGACAAATTTCTACCCCATTTGTCACCTTAGAAACACCACCAAATAAACACTTAGCACCAACGATTAGGTCAGATAGGAAAGAGCATCTCTAGGCTAGCCCAAAAACAATACGAACAACCCGTTGGTCCGTTTATGCCTTCGTGTTGCCATTCAGCTTAGATTTAGTGATATCTCCCTTTTTGTGACTTTAGACTATATACATATATATATATACACACACACACGTCACCTCACTCCTCCCCTACAAGTTTAATCTGTCAGGGGGATGAGGGACCCTAGACGACCTGCGGAGCGGGGTTGATGCAGTAGGATTAGGTGCACCATGCATAGGCTGGCGAATTGAACAATTTTCCGGAGGATCGGTTCTCTCTTCCGGAAGACTCTGGTCATTCTGCAATTCACGTTCCCATATCTGGTCCTGATGGCGTTTAATAGAACGACCATCTTCTAGTTGGCACTTGAAGGAAACAGGGCCCGTTCTCTCCTGCACAGTTGCAGGAACCCATTTTGGTCCAGCCCCATAGTTGCGAATCATAACTGGATCATTAGGTTGCGCTTCTATAATTCTCCCTTTTTTGGTGTCGTGGTACAACTTCTGTTTTTCCTGCTGGCGTAAAATTCGTTGTTGTAACGTTTCGTTTGGACGTAACAAATCGAAAACTGAACGAATTCCCCGGCCAATCATAAGTTTAGAGGGAGACACCCCCGTCGTTGTGTGAGGTGTTATTCGATATTTAAACAAAAAATTTATCCAATACCACTTGCATTTCCTCCCCATGAGAATGACGCAAGGCCGACTTGAAAGTACGGACCATGTTTTCCGCGAGACCGTTAGTAGACGGGTGGAAAACACTAGACCGGACATGTCTAATGCCATTTAGGTGGAGAAAAGAACGAAATTCCTCACTGGTAAAACAAGTACCATTGTCGGAAACAAGGACTACGGGTAAACCCCATCGAGCGAAACACGAACGGAGTAAGCGAATAGTCACACCCGAAGTCGTGGAAGTGGTTGGAAAAATTTCCACCCACTTAGAGTAGTCGTCTACAATGACTAGGAAATAAATATTATTTATAGGACCTGCATAGTCAACATGGATCCTATGCCACGGTATAGTAGGTCATTCCCAAGGATGAAGTGGACTTTTCTTTGGGAGATCTCTGTTCTCTTGGCAGCTTTGACAGGAACGAACCAATATTCCAGTTATGGCCTCAGTTAGGATTCAACGATGGGCACTGATTCTACAAGCCTATAAATTTGACTTAGTACATCGGTCAGGCAAACTTCTAGGTACGGCTGATGCGCTAAGTAGGTTGTCTTTAGAAAATCCAAATGATTGTGTACCTATACCTGCAGAATGGGTTCACTTGGTGGAGTTTTTGGAATCCACTCCAGTATCTGCGATACAAATAGAGCAGTGGACAAAATCAGACCCTATTCCGCAGATACTGGAGTGGATTCCAAAAACTCCACCAAGTGAACCCATTCCGTAGGTATAGGTACACAATCATTTGGATTTTCTAAAGACAACCTACTTAGCGCATCAGCCGTACCTAGAAGTTTGCCTGACCGATGTACTAAGTCAAATTTATAGGCTTGTAGAATCAGTGCCCATCGTTGAATCCTAACTGAGGTCATAACTGGAATATTTTTATTAGATGAAAATAAACCTAAAAGAGGCTTATGGTCAGTAATTAGTTTAAATTCATGACCCCATAGATAGAAATGAATTTTTTTTACCGCAAATACTAAGGCTAAGGCTTCACGTTCCAGTTGTGCATATCGTCTTTCAGTCTCAGTTAGTGTTCTAGAAGCAGAACAGATAGGCCTATCTACACCATCAATGTGGTGAGATAACACTGCTCTAATTCCATAAGAACTGCTATCTACTGAAACTACGAGAGGAAGTTTGGGATCATAATGCACTAGGAGGGTGGACTTTAGTACTACGTCCTTGGAAGCCTCAAATGCTTCCTTTTGGGTTTTCTTCCATCTCCACTGTTCCCCAGATCGTAATAGCTTATTTAGGGGTTCAAGGAAAGTCGATGCATTAGGCAAAAATTTCCTATAAAAGTTTAGGAGACATAAATAAGCTTGTAACTGTGTGATGTTTTATGGAGGTGGTGCATTTTTTATTGCTTCTAGTTTATCCAGTGTTGGATGAGTGCCTGAGGCATCTATGCGGAACCCTAAATATGAAACCTCGTTAGTGACCCACGAACACTTTTCTCTCTTTAGCTTAAGTCCGGCATCCCGGAGTCTTTTTAGAACTGTGGTTAATCTAGTTAGGTGTTCTTTTTTAGACGAACCTGTAATGAGGACATCATCTAGAAAGCAAAGTACCCCCGGAATGTGACCTAGAACTTGGTCCATTGTCCTCTGAAAAATACGCGGAGCCGATGCTATTCCATGGCATAGCCTGTTGTACTTATATAGGCCTCGGTGCGTATTTATGATAGTTAGTTCTTTAGAATTTTCATCTAAACTTAGTTGAGCATAGGCTTCGGACATATCTAGTTTTGTGAAATATTTACCCCCAGCAAGAGAGCTAAATAATTCATCAGGCTTGGGTATAGGGTAGCAATCTAGAAAGACTGCTCTATTTGCTGTTAAACGATAATCCCCACATAACCGCACGGACTTGTCCGGTTTTAGTACAGGAACTACTGGGGCAGCCCACTTAGCGTGTGTGACTGGTTCGATAATTTTATCTTTGAGCAGCCTGTCAATTTCTAAATCTACCTTCTCCCGCAGTGCATGCGCAATTGAACGAGCCTTACAAAATTTCGGAGTTACATTAGGGTCTACCTCTATACAGACCTAATGGCCTTTTAGGTTGCCTACTTCAGGCCCAAAAACAGAAGAAAACTCCCTTAACAATGAGTCTATGTCAGACGGATATGAGAGTGTACGCACATCTGCCTGACCCTTAGGCAAGATTTTGTCAATCGGCATTTTCAAAGCATCAATCCAATCACGGCCTAGTAGAGTAAGCCCTTGCTCATCCACCACTAAAAGAGTTAAGGGATGAGACAAAGTTTTCTGGTTGAGTGTAACTGTGACGGATGCTTCTCCACAAAAAGGTATTTGTATGTCCCCATATTTTTTTAATATGGTTTTAGATGCATGTAGTTTAGGTGCATTTTTGAAAATTTTGTCAAAAGCTGTTTTGGACATGACAGTTCGGGCAGCACCTGTATCTAGTTCTAGAGGAACTATAATTCCATTTAGGCCTACCTCTACAATATATGGGCCTGTATTAGTACCACTTTGCTGCTCATAAAATAGGTACTCCACCCCAATGTTCGAAGCATTTCCCTTTTTAGGATTTACACTAGAAATATTATAATTAGAATTTTCCCCCTTTGTTTTCTTTGAGAACCAAACTTTAGCTATGTGGCCTATTTTATTATAGTTTCGGCAAACTGCTTCTTTAAAAGGACAGTCCTTCTTCCAATGGTGTTTCCCACACCCAGTATATGGGTTGGAAGGCTTTTCCTCCTGTTTAGCATTTGAATTAGTAGGCTTAGTCGTATTTGCCGCATACCTTTTATTTGCCTGTCTAGTAGGCTCATTAGGTCTGCCAGGCCTAGAAGATTTAAAGCTATTTATGTGTTGGGCTTTACTACTGTGACTGCAAAAAGCTCTAACATCTTTAGCAGCTGCTTCTCTAGCTGCAGCTATTTCTACAGCCTGACTAAAGGTTAGGTCCTGTATAGCTAATAGGGCTCTCTGGGTAGACTCCTCTTTGAGACCCATTACAAACCTATCTCTTAGCATTTCGTCTAATTTGTCCCCAAATTTACACGTACGGCTATGGCTCTTTATTCCTGCAACAAACTCTGCAATGCTTTCATTTACCGTCTGATGCCTCGAATAAAATTTGAAACGTTCATAGATGAGAACTACTCGGGGTTTGTAGTGATCGGTTAGGGCCTGTACCAATTCACTATAGGTGCAAGTTTCGGGTGCTTTAGGAGCAACTAGGTCCATAACTAAGCCAAACGTTTTAGGGCCTATTATAGTTAAAAAGGTAGGTACTTTCTTAGCATCAGGAATGGAATTTGCCTCGAAAAACAACCTCACCCTAGTGGCATAAGCTTCGAAGTCCTCCCCAGAGTCTTCGTAGGGGCTTATATGGCCAATCACCGACATGCTAGAGCAAAACAGAATTAGGTCAAATAACGTGAAGTAGGTTAGATTTGGTTTAAGTTTGATCTAGTTACTTCCCAGTTAGGGCTGAATAGTAAATTGTATTAGAGTTAGGGCTGAGTAGGAATTAGTTTTAGAGTTAGGGCTGAGTAGGAATTAGTATTAGAGTTAGGCCGGCGGGACCTAAGCTATAGTATGATGGCTTACCCACACAAAGAAACCAAGTCGGACGACCCACTAGGCTACATCCAATTTCCAAACAACCACTTGAACCCAATAAGCCCAAATTAAATCCAATGAGCCAAATTAAATCCAATGAGCCTAATTCAATCCAATGAACCAAATTTAATCCAATGAACCAAACTTATTCCAATGAGCCAAATTGAATCCAATGAGCCTAATTAAATCCAATCCCATAATCTCGTCGCCAAATGTGATAACTTGGGGTTAGACACCTCGTTAGGTTATTAGGTTCCTAGACAACAAACAAAGGCACTTACCGGTGCGTTGAATTTGATATTCCTTTTTGGGCCTACCATAGATTCCTGCGTCCCACAAACAGCCTACCTAACTCTCTCTTACTTTTCTAATTTAGAAGCTATCGACATTACCCATAACTATACTTAAGTACTGAAAACTTTCTACCTCATTTGTCACCTTAGAAACACCACCAAATAAACACTTAACACCAACGATTAGGTCAGATAGGAAAGAGCATCTCTAGGCTAGCCCAAAAACAATACGAACAGCCCGTTGGTCCGTTTATGCCTTCGTGTTGCCATTCAGCTTAGATTTAGTGATATTTCCCGTTTAGTGACTTTAGACTATATATACACATATATATACACGCACGTCACCTCACTTACAATTATGAGATGGATATATATATACACCTTAACTTAATATATACAAGCAATGCTGCATCAGTCAGCTTAGTCATCATATCGCCTGGGACAACAATGGCTCTTCCTCCTCTAGATTTTCTAACATATTGGAAGCTGAGTTCGGATATGTTTGTGGAAACTATATTTTAAATTAGTAATTATACAACAAACAAAACATCTTTGTTGCAGATCATTCACAATCCATAGCCACTTAACCTAACAAACAGGTACAATCTTACGTATTATACACTGAACGTAATACAAAAATAAGGCCAACATAGCCACGTAACCTAACATACAAGTACATACAAATACAATCTTATTATAACACAACTTAATATGCATATATAATCTTCGCTACATTACAAAAATAAGGTATTGTAAACCAGCAGTTGTCTGAACCAAGCCTGCCATATAGGTGAGAGGTACACAGTATCTGAAGACAGGACATTGCACAATAACACATTATAGCTGTTTTGGACCCAAGTAATGAAATTATATATATTCTTCCGGATTAACATTTGGCTGGTAGGTAGGTTACGCGTAGTAAACATAAAACTGGCACTGCACCATTTTGGTTCTCTACATAGCATACGAAAAATATTATTATAAGCAACAGAGAGTTTATTCATAGCAGTTTTTGTATAGTTCCACCAGAGATGGGATGTATACAGTGCAGTACAGTAAGTTCTAAAAAGATAAATTTTAACTGATTCTGAACACATACCAAATTTTCTTACTTGCATGTTACCTTGTACATACAGCTTTTTACGTTGCCTCTCAATATCGAGTTCATCTCGCAGCTCGTGAGTAATTACATGACCCAAGTATTTACATGTGTCTTTGACAAGTATTGTCTGACCATTCATTTCAAAAGACCCACATCATACATGTTTCAGTAGATTACACCTAAAAATCAAAATACAACTCTTTGCCCCATTATAGGTGATATAATTTTCTGTACCATATTGTTCACATATCTCTAACAGTACTCTCAGCCCATGAGGAGAGGGTGACAGAAGAACAAAGTCATCAGCATATATTAAATGATTAATTTTTTCCTTTCCAATGACACAGCCAGTAAGTGCAGTTTTTAAGTTCATTGGTAAGGTCATCCATGTATATACAGAAAAGATACGGTGATAATATACCCCCTTGCCTAATACCATTAGTTACCTTAAAACCTGGTAATACAGTGCTTTTCCATCTTACAAACATGGTCTGCTCTATATACCAGAATGCAAGTATCCTAAGTATATATTTAGGTACCCCTCGACACAAGAGTTTCTTGAAAAGTTTGTGATGTTTAACTCTATCAAATGTTTTTGATGCACCTAGAAAACAGGAATATACATTGCTACTTGACATCTTGTACTTTAGGATGGCTTCTTTTAGGATATAAATGCATATGTCAGTACCATGTTTCACTCTAAACCCAAAATGATTGTCATAAGTCTGCAAGTAAGTACTTATCCTATTATAAATGACATATTCTAACACCTTAGAAAGTATAGTGGCAAGTGCTATTGGTCTATAACTATTCTTATCACAGATACTAGCAGCCTTATTTTTAACAACTGGCAACAATACAACTGACAAAATGGACTGTGTCAAGTACGCATTTATCATATAGCTTGTGAAACACATTGCAAGCATAGGTATTATTCGAGGGCTACAACATTTTAAATGTTTTCTCTGGATACCATCTAGGCCACAACTTTTGTTATCATCTAACTTATGAATAGCCTGCCAGATTTCAGTTATTAATTAGTAGCTCCTCAGAGCATTCTACATTTAGGCATATGTTTAGTCTATCCCCCCTCTCCGAGACAATTAAATAGGGTTTCATAATGATTTTTCCACAATTCTGCAATATTTTTTGCATCATGTATACCCTCTATTACAGTTGGCAAGGTAAGATTACGACTGTTAATTTTTTTAACCTCCTTCCAGAATTCCCTACTGGAAGTATTGCCATTGCCTAATTTTCTGGCTAGAGATTCTCTTCGAAGATTCTCTTCATTTTTCCTTATAAATCTAAGAGCACCCTTGAATCTAGCACGAGTTCTATTTTTCAGTTGGAAGAGTTGCCCCTACCTAGGTTTCCCCATAGCAACCCATTCCACAAATACATTTTTTGCTACATCATACAAATCAGCACAGTATTCTGCCCACCCTGGATTGACATTTACTTTTCCCCATTTTTTATAATATCGGACCACAACATTATTGAAATAACAACCATTATAAAAGCAACAGGAAAGGAAAGAACACGAACAACAGAAAGAAGCAAATTCGAAATTTTTAATTTTTACTCCAAAGCTATAAACTGGGAAGATGTTGCATCCAGCATGGAAGTAATAGATTGGAAAACCATTTTCGAGGCCAAGACAACGGAAGAGATGCTAGTGACTTTAGAGGAGAAGACGCTGGAAATTGTGGAAAGACATGTCTCAAAAATAGAACAAAGAACAGGTTCGAGAGACAAAAGAGGTCATTGTTCCGAAAGAGAAAAGGAGTGACTGTAAAATTAAGTAACTGTAAAGATAACATCAGAAAAATATTAAATTATAAACTGCAGAGTATCGATAACGTCATACAGGAACTAATTGAGAAACATATAGAACAAGAAGAAGACGACGCTATAGAAGCTACAAAGGTTAACTCAAAGTACTTCTATAATTTTGCAAAAAGGAAGTCGAAAAACCACGACTATCGGACCTTTGAAAAACGAGAACAGTGCTTTATCTGATGATCTAACAGAAGTATTTGAAATATTAAGAGCTCAGTACGAATCATCTTTCAGTATCCCAAAAACTGACAAACTGATATGCGATAGAAACGCGTTCTTTGAAGAAGAACTACAAGGGGAAAGTATAACAGACTTCGACTTTACGACAGATGATATTACACAAGCTATAGGGAAACTAAAAGCACATTCAGCGGCAGGATCGGATAAATGGAATGTCATACTGATCAAAAACTGCAAGAATGCAATCGCTGAGCCCCAATATTGGATATGGAGACGATCACGAGACGCGGGAGAAATACCGGGCATCCTGAAGAGCGCGAACATAGTCCCAATATATAAAGGATTAGATCGATCCGAGGCCAAAAACTATAGGCCAGTTCGCTTACATCTCATCTCACTAAAATATTTGAAAGAATAGTTAAACATGGGTTTCGGTCAGGCAGATCATGCCTATCACAACTGATGGAACACCATAACCACATTATTGATGCACTTGAAAGTAAAGAAAACTATGATGTACTATACACAGACTTTGCCAAAGCGTTCGACAAGTGTGACCATGCAATTATAATACTGTACATAAACTGAAATATATATGGGAATAACAGGAAAAGTAGGGAAATGGATATATAATTTCCTTAGTGAGCGGCGGCAATTCGTTACAGTACAAGGAGTATCTTCATCAGGGTCAGAGGTCCTCAGCTCAGTACCACAAGGAACAATATTAGCTCCACTACTCTTCATAATCATGCTACTGACATAGATGAGGACGTTACCAGAGACAGCACAGTAACATCTTTTGCCGATAACACAAAGATCAGTAAAAAAAATAAGAAACCCAGAAAATATAAGATCTCTACAAACCGACATGAACAAAATCTCCAAGTGGACGGAAGACAACAATATGAAGCTTAATACTGAGAAATTTCAGCTGTTACGGTACGGAAAAAGGGAGGACCTAAAATCCATGGAATATTATGCCCCAAATGGACAGGAACTTCAGAAAAATTCTGGAGGAAAAGATTTAGGGGTTGCACTGACTAATAATGCGAAATTTGAAACACAAAATGAGATAGTAGTAAACAGAACAAAGAGAATAACTGGGCAGATACTGAGAATCTTTAAACGAAGGGATAGGAATATAATGATTCCTCTACTGAAAACACTGATCATACCCAAATTGGAATACTACTCGGTCCTAACATCCCCATTTAAAAAAAAAAGACATTAGACAGCTAGAAAGGATTCAGAGAAGCTTCACAGCCAAGATCAAGGGGTGCAAAGAACTAAATTACTGGGAAAGGTTATGCGAACTAAACTTATATTCACTGGAAAAGAGAAGAGAGAGATACACCATTATTTACACTTGGAAAATAATGGAGAAACTAGTCCCTAATCTTACTCTGAACCATGTAACTCCCCAAACAACGGTGGAAAGTAGAAAAAGAAGAATGTGTCGTGTTCCTAAATTAAAGGCGAGACAAGGAACATCCTTAGCCCTGAAAGAAAATAGTCTTGTTGTGAGAGGACCAAAACTGTTTAATCAGCTGCCCAAAGACTGTTATTATTTTTTTTTATTGGGTTCAAAATCCCAGCTGAGCGTGAACGGCCAAGCTCTGAAGGGCCAGTTCAACCTACAGCCCAAGTTAAGCTAGAATTAAAAACTTACGGACTTTGAGGTCCTAATAGGTCCTACCTCAGGGTTGCTGACTCGATGTGGGCCTACCTTACGCCTCAGTTGCATGAATTTAAGATAAAAAACAAAATGGGCACTATTTATGGTCTTTCTAAACCTCGCAACAACAATACAACCTGCACTATTGCACGATGCAACAATCTTGTATCTAAACAACCAAACTGAATTGCCACAAGAGTGCCCAAACAATGTTGCCACAAAGCCTAAAAGTGCTAGCTCTAAATTAAGTGAATTTTTCACTAACCTTACAATTATGAGATGGATATATATACATCTTAACTTAATATATACAAGCAATGCTGCATCAATCAGCTTAGTCATCATATCGCCTTGGGACAACAATGGCTCTTCCTCTCCTAGATTTTCTAACACTCCCCACCGAAGAGACATTGTTGTCATTACCTTCTGCAAGGTTAGCCAAGCCTTCTCCACGAGGCTGTAACTCAAATGCTTCATCTTGACTATCCGTGTTTTTGCTGATTTCTAAAGCATAGAGTTTTTGTATAGGTCTCTTTAATTTTCCTCCTGAAGTCTTTACCAGTGCCGACCTAAATAAATTGTCTTTCCCAACAGACAACTCTTCAATTATGCCAAGCTTCCAGCATTGCATTGGTCTTTCATTCCCAATCATTACCACTTCTCCCACCTTGATACAATTTGCATTGGAGCCCTTTACATTGCCTGATGGGTAATAATTGAGTACTGGCAAGTATTCCATCTGCCACCGCTTCCATAACTGATCTTGTAGCTCTTCAAGGTACCTGAACCTTCTGGTTAACTCTCCTTGAGTGCTCTGGATAGGCTGCAAGTCTTCTGGCACACTGGGGCTTGATGTTAATCGTTTACCACAAAGAAAATGATTTGGTGTCAATGGCTCTGCATCCTACATACTGTTATAAACAAAAGTGATAGGCCTACTGTTCACCATTGCTTCTACTTCACATAAAACAGTGCAGAATTCTTCTTTGCTCAAATGAGCATTAGCTAAAAGTTTCTTTAATGGACACTTTACACTTCTCACTAGGCCTTTCCCAAAATCCTCCCCACCATGGTGCTCTCTCAACAATAAACTCCCACTGTACCCAATGTGTGAAAAGTAGGATTGGAATCCCTCCTCTTTTAGCAAGGACCAGACTTCTTGGAGTTCCTCTGCAGCCTTTTTGAAGGTTTTTGCATAATCCGATATGATTTTATTTGGGAAACCCCTTCTGTTCACAAACCTTTTAAAGGCCAAAAGAATACATCACTACTTAAGTTGCTTACCAACTCCAAATGGATTGCTCTGGTGGTAGCACATGTGAAAAGACATATATAACCTTTGTTAGACTCCATTTGCTCATACACATAGACTGGATCTGCGAAGTCTACTCCCACTACGTCAAATGGGGCAGTATAGACACACCGTTCTCTTGGAAGTGGAGCCACCTTTTCATAATAAGGCTTTGCGCTCCAACGCTTGCAAACCACACATTTATGCAAGACCTTTTTTACTGCTTGTCTAATTTTGGGAATCCAAAACTGTTGTCTGATCTCTATTATCACTTTTCTAACTCCAGCATGTAACAACTTATGATGAGTATCCAGAATCAAAAGGTCCACAAAGTGCCCCCCAAAAGGTAGCAAAATTGGATGTCTTTTCTCCTCTGGAAGCCCAGAAAACTGTAGTCTACCTCCTACTCTCAATAAATCCTGATCCAAAAACACATCCAAACCCTTGAGAGCAGAATGTGTTGGTATAACCTGTAATGGACGGCTGGTGAGCAATTCCCTCTCTTCACCAATTTTTTCCTTCTGCACATATACCACCCAGTATTTCCTGGCTTGCTGAATCTCCTTACTGTTCAGAATTCCTTCCCTTCTTGTTTCTCCCTTAATATTGTTGGTAAATCTATATACACATGCTGTCACTCTTAACAACCTTTTCAGACTGATAATGTCCTCAAGCCTCAATATGGGATCCTGCTGCATAACTTGACAACCGTTCACAGTGCATTTTCTCACCTCACTCACCCATGCTTCTTCAGCCTGGCATTCTCCTACAATAGGCTGATTAGAAGGCCAGGTTTCACTTCCAAGTTTTAGCCACTCTGGCCCATTCCACCACAAACTTGACTGTGCAAGATCTTTCACTGAAATTCCTCGTGTTGGTAAATCAGCGGGGTTTTGGGTGCCTGGACAATGCTTCCATTGCTTGGGATCTGTGTGCGCTTGAATTTCCTCCACCCTATTGGCAACAAATGGTTTCCATTTCCTTGCCTGGCTTCTTAACCAGTGCCAAACTATAGTGGAGTCTATCCAATAATAGCTTGGAATTTCATAGAGGACCAAAGACTTTTGCACTGTAACTGCACCCATCAATTCCAACCTTGGAACAGAAAGCCTTTTCAAAGGTGCTACTCTGCTCTTTGCAGCAACCAACCTGCAACTTACTTCCTCTTGCAATGTGCCTCTTATATAAATACAAGTTGCATAGGCTTCCTCACTTGCATCACAAAAGATGTGCAGCTCTAAATTGTCTGGACTATTGTTCAACTTTCCAAAGTACCATCTTGGGATTTCAATGTCTCCAAGATGTGCAAATTCTTTGAACCAATATTTCCACCTTACCACCATATGATCAGGTAACTCTTGGTCCCAACCAAGCAGAGCTGGGCAGTATTTAAATACATTTGTATTTAAATACGTATTTAAATACATTTGTGTATTTAGAACTGTATTTATAAATACATTGTTTTTCATGTATTTAAATATAGTATTTAAATACTTTAATGAGTATTTAAATACAATGTATTTAAATACTCAAAATATAAAAATGTAAATACTTTTACTGGTTTAATACACGTTCTGTACTAGCACAGTACGACGCGTCGGCAGTGTAGTACAGCCAGAGCTGGGCAGTATTTAAATACATTTGTATTTAAATACGTATTTAAATACATTTGTGTATTTAGAACTGTATTTATAAATACATTGTTTTTCATGTATTTAAATATAGTATTTAAATACTTTAATGAGTATTTAAATACAATGTATTTAAATACTCAAAATATAAAAATGTAAATACTTTTACTGGTTTTAATACACGTTCTGTACTAGCACAGTACGACGCGTCGACAGTGTAGTACAGCATGGTTCATGTTTCAACGTGTCATTTCAATCAGTTGTGTGCCACTCTTAGTCGAAAGCGGTTGATTTCTTTATCGTGTGCGTGTCATGGCTTCAACAAGCAAATTTGTATGTATTTAAAATGTATTTACAAATGTATTTAAATACAATTGATGTATTTTGTATTTAGTATCTAAATACATTCGTAAAATGTATTTAGTATTTAGTATTTAAATACATTTCTACCATGTATTTAGTATTTAGTATTTAAATACATTCAATGTATTTATTGCCCAGCTCTGAGTACAGCATGGTTCATGTTTCAACGTTACGTGTCAGTTCAATCAGTTGTGTGCCACTCTTAGTCGAAAGCGGTTGATTTCTTTATCGTGTGCGTGTCATGGCTTAGTGAATTAGTGAATGCATATGTTAAAATTTGTATGTATTTAAAATGTATTTACAAATGTATTTAAATACAATTGATGTATTTTGTATTTAGTATCTAAATACATTCGTAAAATGTATTTAGTATTTAGTATTTAAATACATTTCTCCCATGTATTTAGTATTTAGTATTTAAATACATTCAATGTATTTATTGCCCAGCTCTGCAACCAAGTCCAATTTCCCAGAGGCTCTGAAACCAATTTTTTTACTTTATCACAAACGGAGCCAGGAATCCAAGAGGATCAAAGACCTTTGAAGCCAAACTAAGAGCTGTACGTTTTGTCCACCTTTTCTCATTCTCAGCCAGTTCTACTAAAGATTTCCCATTGAAGGTAAACAAATCCTCTCCTAGCACTTTTGCGTCCATTGCCCACAACTCCTTAATATCAGAAATCAGAATCCTCAATACTTTCTGCTGCATCAGGTACTACACAGGACTGACTCATAAACTCTTGTAATTGAGAATGATTGGTCTGCCATTTTCTAAGCTCTATGCCAGCCTCCCTCATTATACCTCTAGCCTCCATAAATATCTCTTTAGCCATTTCTGTATTATCCACGGAACACAGCAAATCATCAACATAAAAATTTTTCCTTATGTGTTCAATAGTGTTAGGATAGACTTCAGAATATTTCTTAAAATGGTACTGCATAGTAGCTGCGAACAGAAATGGACTAGAGCTGAGGCCAAACAACACTGACTTCATTCTATATGCTTGAACCTTAGGTTCATTTTCCAACAAGTCTTTCGTATCCACCCACAGATACCTTACTGCATCTCTGCCCTCTGGTTTTAACTTTATCTGCAAAAAGGCTTGCTTCACATCTGCAGTCAATGCTACTCTACCAAACCTGAATCTCAGTAACAAGGAAAATAAATCTGCATTTAAATTTGGCCCAGCATCCAAACAGTCATTCAAGGACACACCACCTTTGTCTTTAGCTGAGCCATCAAAAACTACCCTCAGTTTGGTGGTAGTTTTGTCTCGCCGTACCACTGCATGGTGTGGCAGATAATGTGCCTCCTGGCCCACCAACTCATCTTGCACCATTTCAGCATAGCCCTCCTTTACATAGCTTAGGATGGCCTCATTGTATTCAGTTAACAACTCATTTTTTCTTAACCTGTACAATGAAGTCTCCAACCTCCTATTAGCTAGCTGAAGATTTGAACCGGGTTTGCAAGAATCCTTCCAAGGGAGGCCAACTTCATAGCAACCATCTCTAAACCCAATCCCTTTTTCAAATTGTTCTAAAACATCACTGTTCACTGTACTTGCCTGCTTCTCCTGTTTGTCCTTTATGCCAATGGATTCAAGTTCCCAAAAGGCTTTCAAATGCCTTTCCAAACCATGGCTGTTCTCCTCAATCTTAACAAAAAGAGCTTTAACCTCCATTTCATTGCAATAGCTACCATGTAGCATCCAGCCTAGTTTACTTTCAATAGCTACCATGTAGCATCCAGCCTAGCTTACTTTCAATAGCTACCAGACCTCGAGATGTGCGGACAATGTTACCAGTGATGAAGTCCCAATAACAGTCAGCTCCAATCAAAAGACTAATATCTTCTGTTCCTTCAAACTTATTATTGCCCAAATTAATTCCTTTAACTTGCAATTCTTTGACACATGCCATATCTAAACAAGTAGTGACTGGAGCACAAAGTTCCTCAATCTCTACAGCTTGGACCTTGATAGTGGGACTTTGTGGTAACAACCCCTTAACCAGAACTTCTACCTCCTTAACTTTGGTTCGGTTTTGAACGGAACCCCCAAACCCAGAAATTCTTAAATTTTCCCTCTAAAGTTCTTTAAACTTCAATTTTCTGGAAATTCTGGTCTTAATAAAGCTACACTGGCTACCACTATCAAGCAACACTCTTACAGTAGCTTCTCCATCATTCCCAATTAATAAGGCTGCAGCTGTTTGCAATAATCCCCCTTTACTTTTACTCCCTTTCATAGCAGTAGCATGTGCCACTGATGTCTCTACTTCTGGGGTAGGCCTACTAGGAGTGTTTTCACAATAATGGCTGATGCCTGCCATAACATTTTTTGCACAAAATTTTGAACTTACAAAACCTTGCTCTGTGACCTTTCAAAAAACATTTAAAACATGCTGTGGACTTAGTTACCC
>JAJOZX010013769.1:10000-83592 GCA_023014485.1 Bathynomus jamesi | reverse complement strand
TGTTCATTAAAATGCCAGCTCTCACTTATGCAAAAATTATAGCAATGACTGACACAAAATTAAAAATTTCTCCCCATATCAAGTCCAACTGTACTAAATTTCACTGAAATCCCGACAATGAAATTATGGAGGACTGAATTCTTCGCCACTTAACCCATATTGAACAGAAGATTCACCCGACACAGTACCATTGACCCTTGATCTAAGTGATAAAAATAAAATCTTTTCTTTCTCGACTGGGTCTATCCCATATATCAATTTAATCGATATTGGCCCCCGCGGGTTTACTCTAGACAGAATCCCGCGCACGCGATTACAAACGCGGAGGTTCAAGGTAGCCAGCGATCTAAAAATAACCCCAACGAGAAAACCCCGCGGAAAAACCGTCGAGGCGGAAGAGCGAACATTACGTTAAAAAATTTTATTTTACATTACCACGCGCAGAAATGCGCGGAAATACCGCCAATATAGCCTTTTATACGTAATATAGAAGCAGAAAAGGGATGAAAAGACAACGTGACCCCTGAAAATTGCAAAACATGAAATACGTCACTGGAATGACTCAAAAGTATTCAGCGTCAACCCGAGAACAACAGATTGAGTGTCTTCAGTAAAACACGCAAACCTATTTCACCATCCAAGAATAAAATTTACTGCGTGTTTCACCGAAGAAATTCTGGAATCTTTAAAGTATTTCATGAGTAACACTGAAGACCCGTCTTGATAAAAATCTCAGTCAAGTCCCTGACCAGCAGAGCGTGACAGGTTACGAGGGGAAGTTGAGAGCGGACAGGAACACCGCCATCAAATGGTACGACTGGAGAGCCATCGCGCTCAATGACCGCTCGCATTTGCGTAAAAACAAGTACTGTACATTATCTAAGTATAAGAACACGCTTCATATGTATGGAACATACACAAAATACATCCGTGTGAATGCAATTTAAATTATATGTAATAATTATCAGAGGAAACGATCTAAGACGCATCGAATTCGACTGAAGGTGGAGGGGAGCATGCAAGAACGGAAGCGATAACGGCTGTCACTCCATCCAGCCTCCAGACGACGTAATATAAACTTGCTTTCAACCAAACAATCGCATTTCAACTCTCAGCGCACGAAAAACAATCGCTTTGCAATATATTAAAACGAGTAAAACGTTCTTTTTAAGGAAAACTGAATTTGATCGTTATATATATATATACATACCACAAATGGACATGAAATTCAGAGAAATTCCAGAGCAAAAGATTTAGGGGTTGTAATGACAGATGATGCGAAATTTGAAACAAAATAAGATAGCAGTAAACAGAGCAAAGATAATAACGGGTCAGATATTGAGAACCTTTAAAGTTTAAACGAAGGGATAGGAATGTAATAATTCCTCTACTGAAAACCCTGATAATACCCAAATTGGAATACTGCTCGGTCCTAACACCCCCATATAAAAAAGAAGACATTAGACAGCTGGAGGGGATCCAAAGAAGCTTCACAGCCAAGATCAATGGGTACAAAGAACTAAATTACTGGGAAAGGTTACGAGAACTAGACTTATATTCACTGGAAAGGAGAAGAGAGAGTTACACCATTATTTACAATTGGAAAATAATGGAGAAACTAGTCCCTAATCTTACTCTGAATCCCATAACTCCCCAAACAACGGTGGAAAGTAGAAGCGGTAGACTGTGTCGTATTCCCAAATTGAAGGCGAGACAGGGAACATCCTTAACCCTGAAAGAAAATAGTTTTGTAGTGAGAAGACCAAAACTGTTTAATCAGTTGCCCAAAGACCTAAGAAACACGAAGGAAGTTACAGTGGAAATCTTCAAAAGAAGACTAGACGCCTGGCTCAGAACAATCCCCGATGAGCCGGGCGTACCTGGCTATGTGAAGTGGAGAGGCAAAAATCCAACTCACCACTTCACCAGGCCAACTCGAGAGGAGGGGCGACAAGCTTGGCCTTCGGGAAATGAGAAATCATCGCGCGGAACCTTTGTAAGGTGTGTATATTATATATATATATATAAGGCATGGGGACGAGGCCTGGCCTCAGGCCTCGAGGTCGAGGCCTTCAGAAATCCACGAGGCCGAGGACATACATTTTTCAAAGGCCTCGAGAGGCCGAGGCGGCCTCCCCTCACGAGGCCTAAAGATTTAGGCTGAAGGTATTTATTTGCACCCAGAGGTGTGATATTCGGATGCAAATAACGAATGCGGTATTTGCACCTCTGGATGCAGATACCCACTTCGAAATCTTTTACGAATAAGCTCCTCCATGCTTTGGGAAGGCTCAACAATCTAGCCTACCCTAGGCCTAAAGCTCTTCCAAAGGTAACCTACTGTAGCCTCACACTAGCCTGTATTCTCTTCTTTTTTTTTAAATCCATCCAAGATTCTACTCAAAATTAATAAATAAAGACATAGCTCACTTCACTTACTTAATGAAAGGGAATTATTAAGCACGTTCATCTATCACACGTGGCCACACAACACCGACACGCTGTGTGTTTATACTTGCCAGGTCACACAATCAGACACAGTTGCCAGAACAAGATTTCCTTGGCACCATACATTAGCCCAATAACTTCTTATTTCTCATTTCACGCATTCTTATTTTTCATTTTAATATACCCGCAATATTTCAAGTATTTATGATAACATGGAAAGTTATGATGTGATGATGATCTAGCAAAATATTTCAAGATCTCTTGAAGAATCTCCACCCAACGCTACCGGGGGTTGAAAATTACAGAACAAAACAAATCAGGATTCCCTAAGGCCTCACGAAAGTCACGAGGCCACTTTTGAGATCCGTGGCCGAGGCCCATGTTTGAGATATATATATATATATATATATATATATATATATATATATATATATATATATACAGGGTGAGTCAAAAGTAGCGCCCGATTTCTGTCAGTTGATTGTTTGTTTGCCATTTGTATTACAGTGTACAAGAAGGTAGAAATAAATGAATGACATGTTTATCTAACCATCTAACTAACCATCTAACTTATCTAACTAAGAAAATTAATAATCTGCAAGACAATTATTAACATCATGACTTCCCAGAAAGAATCTACCTGACAGCCGAAAAAACAGAAATCGGGCGCTACTTTGACTCACCCTGTATATATATATACACACACACAAACAAACTCAGAATGGTCCCCTGAGAAACTTATGTTAAACACAGACCGTGCATGGAACAAGGAACTCTTCTGGGAAAATTAAATCCACTATAGTCCGAATAAGTGATGGTAAATGACAAATACCATAGCATCATGAAAAAGAAAAACTATGGTATTTGTCATTTACCATTACTTATTCGGACTATAGTGGATTTAATTTTCCCAGAAGAGTTCCTTGTTCCATGCACGGTCTGTGTTTAACATATATATATATATATATATATATATACATTCAACTGCAAAGAACACGCAGTATAAATAACGTAAAGAACGACGCTTGTATAGGAGATATTCCGCGCAAGACGAGAAAGAGAAAACAACAAATGAAAAAATGAAGTACCACCTGGGAATCGAACCCGGATCTTCCGATTGCCGGTCAGACGCGATAACCACTACACCATGGACTCCACTCTTCCAAATGCCGTAATTCCTCTACATACTCGCAGAAACCAATGCCCCAAGGGGGCACCTCCCGCTTGCCGTAACATTATATACATTCAACTGCAAGAACACGCAGTATAAATAACGTAAAGAACGACGCTTGTATAGGAGATATTCCGCGCAAGACGAGAAAGAGAAAACAACAAATGAAAAATGAAGTACCACCTGGGAATCGAACCCGGGATCTTCCGATTGCCGGTCAGACGCGATAACCACTACACCATGGACTCCACTCTTCCAAATGCCGTAATTCCTCTACATACTCGCAGAAACCAATGCCCCAAGGGGGCACCTCCCGCTTGCCGTAACATTATATACATTCAACTGCAAAGAACACGCAGTATAAATAACGTAAAGAACGACGCTTGTATAGGAGATATTCCGCGCAAGACGAGAAAGAGAAAACAACAAATGAAAAAATGAAGTACCACCTGGGAATCGAACCCGGGATCTTCCGATTGCCGGTCAGACGCGATAACCACTACACCATGGACTCCACTCTTCCAAATGCCGTAATTCCTCTACATACTCGCAGAAACCAATGCCCCAAGGGGGCACCTCCCGCTTGCCGTAACATTATATACATTCAACTGCAAAGAACACGCAGTATAAATAACGTAAAGAACGACGCTTGTATAGGAGATATTCCGCGCAAGACGAGAAAGAGAAAACAACAAATGAAAAAATGAAGTACCACCTGGGAATCGAACCCGGGATCTTCCGATTGCCGGTCAGACGCGATAACCACTACACCATGGACTCCACTCTTCCAAATGCCGTAATTCCTCTACATACTCGCAGAAACCAATGCCCCAAGGGGGCACCCCGCTTGCCGTAACATTATATACATTCAACTGCAAAGAACACGCAGTATAAATAACGTAAAGAACGACGCTTGTATAGGAGATATTCCGCGCAAGACGAGAAAGAGAAAACAACAAATGAAAAAATGAAGTACCACCTGGGAATCGAACCCGGGATCTTCCGATTGCCGGGTGGTACTTCATTTTTTCATTTGTTGTTTTCTCTTTCTCGTCTTGCGCGGAATATCTCCTATACAAGCGTCGTTCTTTACGTTATATATATATATATATATATATATATATGCTGCAAACTCACAAGGAAAAAGAAAAACGATTCTTGCCTTCTCTCTTCATTCCCTGACGAGGTGTAGCTCTGAATACACGAAAGGCCTTGGAATCGATTTTTCTTTTTCCTTGTGGGTTTGCAGCATTCATTCATTTCACGTGTTTTATTGTGAAATTCATCGTGTGTGTGTGTATATATATATATATATATATATATATAACTCAGAATGGTCCCCTGAGGTTTTTTTGACACACAAATATCATGAAAAGAAAAAACTATTGTTTCTCATTTACTCGTTACTTTTTCGGACTATAGTGGATTTAATTTTTCCAAAAGAGTTCCTTGTTCCATGCACGGTGTGTGTGTATCATATATAATATATATATATATATATATATATATATATATATATATATATATATATATTTTATTTTTTTTTTTTTAGTTCAGGAAGAACCGATTCGCCTCTATTTAAAGGGCATATCTCAGCGGAAAAACAAAGAAAAAGTGAGAGGAAAGACAGAGGAAAAAGAAAGGGTGGAGGGGACAGTCGAAGTGGAAAAAGACCAAGGATGACAAGGACTGCAGGGTCGAGCCCCATCATCCTTGGGTGCTAGGGCCGGGAGGGCGCACGTGAAACCTCCAGGAACAAGCACGTACAAACGAGCACAAAGAGCACTCAAGAGCACGAGCTTAGAACCCCCTTGCGGGGAATATATATATATATATATATATATATATATAAATAACCCCAACCATTATCTCAGACCACAACTTAATCGAGATATCAACAAATATGATGGCAGCATTAGAAGCCAATACACATATTGTGGAAAGAAGTAAATTCGGGGCCTTTAACTTAAACTCGAAGACTATAAATTGGGAAGCAATCAGATCGCACATGGCCCAAATAGAATGGAGAACAATTTTCGAGAATAAAACAACGGAAGAAATGCTAACAACTTTGGAGGAAAAAACGCTGAGAATTTTAGAAAAATATGCTCCGAAATCACAGCCAAAAGGAAAGAGGAGCTGGCTAGAAAGGCAAAAGAGAGGACTATTCCGCAAAAGAAAGAGAGTGGAGGCGAAGTTAGGAAACTGCGGAGATAATGGCAGGAAAATAATAAAAGAAAAACTGGAGGGTATCGATAGGGAAATACAAGCCCTGATTAAGGACCATACAGAGAGGGAAGAGGAAAAGGTGGTAGAAGCAATAAAGGAAAGTCCAAAATACTTCTATAGCTATGCAAAAAGGAAAACAAAAACGCGCGCCGTTATTGGGCCCTTAAGGACGGGAAATAATGAACTAACCGACGATCCAAAAGAAATATCTGATACATTGAGAACTCAATATGAATCAGTTTTCAGTACCCTAAAAAGTGACAAAGCGATACCTGACATAAATGCATTCTTTGAAGAGGAATTGCAAGGAGAGTATATAACAGACTTTGAGTTTACACCAGAAGATGTAGCGAGAGCTATAGAACAAATAAAACTACATTCAGCTGCAGGTCTGGACAATTGGAACGCATTATTGATTAAAAACTGTAAAAATGAAATAGCTACACCTTTATACTGGATATGGAGAAGTTCCCTAGACACTGGGGAAATACCGAGCATCTTGAAAAGAGCAAACATTGTCCCTATATATAAAGGAGGGGACAGATCTCAAGCAAAGAACTATAGACCAGTGTCATTGACGTCCCACCTCACCAAAGTATTTGAAAGAATAGTTAGACAGAAAATTTATGATTTCCTGGAGACACGGGAAAGATTCAACGAAAATCAGCATGGATTCCGATCAGGTAGATCATGCCTATCACAACTAATAGAGCACTACAACAATATCCTAGATGCATTGGAAGGCAATGACAACTACGATGTTATATACACAGATTTTGCTAAAGCTTTCGATAAATGTGACCATGGTATAATAGGACATAAAATTAAAGACATGGGAATAACAGGCAAAGTGGGAAAATGGATCTACAACTTCCTTAGTGATCGTCTGCAGGTCGTCAAAATTCAAGGTATATCATCATCAGAATCGGAAGTACGCAGCTCAGTACCACAAGGGACAGT
Source organism: Bathynomus jamesi (assembly GCA_023014485.1). NCBI lineage: Eukaryota > Metazoa > Arthropoda > Malacostraca > Isopoda > Cirolanidae > Bathynomus > Bathynomus jamesi. The sequence goes on along the minus strand of JAJOZX010013769.1, from coordinate 76,784 downwards.
ACTGGCCCCACTCCTGTTCATTATCATGCTAACAGACATAGACAGCGGAGTAAACAGCAATAGTATAGTAACATCCTTTGCAGACGATACAAAGATCAGCAGAAAAATCAGCGATGTACATGACGTGGAGGCCCTGCAGAGGGACACGAACAAAATATACAAATGGTCAGAAGACAACAACATGTCATTCAACGCCGAGAAATTTCAGCTCTTGAGATATGGTAGAAAAGAAGAACTTAAACAGACTGCATATTATGCTCCAGATAGACAGGAAATTCAGAGAAGCATGAAAGCGATTGATCTCGGGATAATAATGACACATGATGCGAAATTCGAAACACAAAATCAGATAGCGATAAATAAAGCAAAAAGAGTCGCCGGACAGGTTTTAAGAACGTTTAAGAGAAGGGACAGGATAGTAATGATTCCCCTGCTAAAAACACTGATTATACCAAAACTTGAATACTGCTCAGTTTTGACGTCCCCATATAAAAAGGAAGAAACGCAAAGGCATTTCACAGCCAAGATTGATGGCTGCAAAGAACTCAACTACTGGGAAAGACTACGTAAACTAAATCTGTACTCACTGGAAAGAAGAAGAGAGAGGTACATCATAATCTACATATGGAAAATGATCGAAAAACTGGTACCAAACCTAAAACTAAACCCAATTACCATTCAAACAACACTGGAAAATAGGAAAGGCAGAATGTGTAGTGTTCCCAAATTAAAAGCACGACAAGGGACCTCCTCAACCCTGAAGGAAAATAGCTTGGTTGTCAGGGGGCCAAGACTTTTCAACCAGCTTCCTAAGGACCTCAGAAACCTAACGGGGGTCAAAGTTGAAGTCTTCAAGAAAAGACTGGATGCCTGGCTCAGGACAGTACCAGATGAGTCGGGCGTGCCTGGCTATGTACGGTGGAGAGCGCAAGAAAGTAACTCGCTCCTCCACCAGGCCAGACCTAGAGGCGGGGCCACCAGCTTGACCTCCGTGTGAAGAGAGACCAACACACGAAACAACATAAGGTTCATAAGGTAAGGTATATATATGTCAAAACATTTTATGTATCATACATATATATTTTACTTACGCCTGTGTGAGGTTTAAGCCAACACACAAAATAATACCATTTAAGTTTCTTGTTACTTCCGAATAGGGGAATAATTGAAAAACCTTTTACAAAAATAATACACTCGTCAAAGTTTTTAACACTAAACAAATTACAACGCAAAATGAAATTAAATTTTGACATCAGTTACATTTGTTAAAGGAAAGACATTCGAGACAATCGACTTTTATCTTAAGAATTTTAACTCAAAATTAACAAGACAATTAAATAAAAATCATAAGCAATTAAAATAGAATTGTTAGACTATTAATTGAAGTTACAACTGTGTACCTTCTTGGCCTTTAATCGTTAAGCTGTCGAAAATTTATTGAGCGTCAATGGAGGACGAAAAGACGAGGCTTTTTCCCAAGATCGACCTCGTCTGGGCGTACAACCAGAGGACAGACGGAAGACGGGAATAACCACGCCCTTTGTCCTCTTCGAATACGTCCACATGCCGTTTGGTTTGCGGAATGCTGCATAGACTTTCCAACGGGTTATGGACGACGTCCTGCGTGGCTTCCGATTCTGTTTCACGTACATCGATGACCTTCTCGAAGCCAGTGTTGACGAAGAGCAGCAGGTTTTTGCTCGGCTCGTGGAATATGGGGTCGTTATTAACTCCAAAACAGGCGACGATATCTCCCTAACCCCGAGAAGGTCGACATCAAGAACTTTCCCCCCTACACAACTTTCCAAGGGGAGCTGCGCGAATTTCTACCAAAGTCTCATCCCCCATTACGCGAAACTTTTGCGCAACCCCCCACCCCACCCCAGAGAAAGGCTCTCTATATCCATCCAGTGGTCTGAGGAAGCTCAATGGGCGTTTGATGCAGCTAAATCGGCTCTCTTACGCGTCACCTACATCGGAGTGCCATTTTACAACAAGCGTGTGGCGATGGCTGGCAACCCTTGGCCTTTTCTCTTGTGCGTTCAAACCAGCTGAAACTAGGTATGGTGCCTTTGGACGCGAGCTCTTTGAGGTTTACCTCAAACGTTTTAGGCACTATTCCGACAGAGATGAAGTATTTGGACTACTTTTCCTAATTCACCAGTCACTTACGTCATATCAAAAGCCGTGGTAGTTCACGCGTGACTATTAATGAGTCTCTTTTTAGGGTCAACGACTTCAATCCCTTCCCCACCACAGCATTCGTGCCTTCCAATCTCTCATCACGTCCCAGTTTGTATGGCCCAGTATCAATCGTGGCGTCAGACGGAAGGCTCGGGCATACCATAAGTGCCAGCGGGCCAAGATACATTGCCACACGATGGTCCCTTTGGCTGCTTTCAATCCCCCTGATGCACATTTCGATCACGTCGATCCCTTTCCTCCCTCCAACGGCTTCACAAATCTTCTAATATACATCAACCACTACATGCGTTCACCAGAGGCGATTCCGATACGAGAATGCCGCGGATCCCGTCGCCCGTGCCTTCATCAGCGATTGGGTTTCCCGTTTAGGTGTCTTTTCTATCATCATTATCGACCGTGGCCGCCAGTTCGAACCCGCCCACTGGAACAACCTGACCAGCCTTTCAGGTTGCACCTGCAGCCAGACCAGCGACTACTGGCCGATGGCCAATGGCCTTGTCGAACGACTCTACGGCAGCTTAGGCTTCCTTGAGGAGGGCCACTTCCGGTCCACGTTGGACCGACACAGCAATTACCCTGTGCACACAATTTCCTCCTTTTATCCTCAATCTATCTCCCCTTAATTTCTCTACTCTTTCACTAATTTCATTAAACACAACCTAATAATTTATTTTAATTTTTTTAAGAATCACATTTTCAACTAAATATAAAGGGTGTCCCAGAAGTCTTGGAGGGGTTTTATAACTTTTATTTGACTAACTTTTTTGTTTGGCGATCAAATAAAAAAAGGTTTGTAACACTTGAAAATATATTTATTGCGATTTTAATTACAAATTTCATATCTGGTGAAAATCTTCATTTTCATTGCGTAAATCTAAAATCGCATTAGCGTACGTTATCCGACTCTGATGATCTTGAGGTTTAATTTCTTGAGCAATTTGAATTTTGTACGGGTAAAGATTGATATCCTCTCTTAAAATTCGATGTAAGGAACTTTTTGAAATGTTCAATTCCTGGCTGCGTCGTCGGACTGATGTGGATTTTCCTCAACGCTTTCACGAACCATCTCAACCCAAGTTGGACTTCGGCTCGTCCGAAAACGCCCAGTCCGTGGTTCGTCTCCCTGACCCTTTCCAATACGAAATTTAGCGACGTACCGTCGAATAGCTAGCTCAATCAGAAGGAGCAGAACGTGTGTTAAATTTTAATCGAAAAGCTCTTTGAACGGCAACGATGGAAGAGTTGTTTGTCAAATAAAGTCCCACAATAGCCACTCTTTGTTGCACTGTCCAGGATTCCATTTTCATTAATCGCAGCAAGGGTACTTTAATTTTGAGAGAAATAAATAAATTAATCAAAAAAGAAAAAAGTTAGTCAAATAAAACCCCTCCAAGACTTCTGGGACACCCTGTACAACTGATAATTTTATTTAATAGTGTAAAATAATCACACTGTCAGTTACTTAGTAAATGAAAGTTAAGAATTTAAAATCATTATCATAAGATACATTTGTTACCATTACTTACCAATTTATTTCCTTATGAAATGAATAAACATAATCCCACTAATTTTGTCTGAGAAGTTTCCATGCTTTCAACGGCATATTCAGATGAGAATACTTAAACACATTATTCACATCAGATATCTAAATTGCACAGAAAAATACTGAAAACTATTGCAAAACTTTGCAAGTTGTATGTTCTTTTTCTGCATAAAGATCGATTTCTTTAATCTTTAAACGTGTAACAAGTAACGAAGTGGTAACAAAGTAGTGAAAATCTTAATGGTGTACAAATTAAAAGTATCAAACTCATAGAATAATTCCGCTAAACAAAGTGTCATCTTGGTTTCATTCGTAACGATAAAAAGGGCTGGAAAAAGGGGGAAAATTACATACTACCTACCAAGATTAAGTGAATTTAAGTGGTCATTTGTCGCGAACAGATAAAACTATAAAAAATAACGAATGGCTAAATGTGGAATAAACGTGGGAACTGCTCTAAAATCACGAGATGCAACGAAAACAAAGTATGATAAATAAAGAATGTGCAACTGCGTGTATCCACAACAATTAAGATGAAATTCACACTTCAAATGTATCAATAGCAGGAGCAGTCAAAGGAAGGCAGTAAACAGAGAGAATAATAAAGTCGAATGTCTTTATAGTTACGTACAAGTTAAGGGCATAGAAAAAGAGTAGAATAGTAGTACAAACCGGACTGAACAAATGGTTTCTTTTTTTCTAATAGTGACTACAGGGGGAGTTTATGTGAAAAGGGGAACATACTAAATTTACAATTTACAGAAACACAAACCAATTTCTTAAATCATAAAATCAAAATATAACTGAAGTGTGGCAACAAACAACTTCAAACTCATTCTTGAATATAAGAAATACTTGATGGGTTAAACATGAATTTAAAAAAAGTAGCGTGCCAGAAAAACGCAAAATTAAATTAATTACCTGTTGCTAAAAAAAAAAAAAAAAAAAAAAAAAAAAAAAAAAAAAAAATCGTCCACAAGATATTCAACCAATTGTGGAAAGCGAAATGGAACCAGTACTGTTGAAACATCTTAAATTTTTTGGAATGAGATAAGTATTAGCAGAAATTACCTATAACAACAATGAGGTATTTTCAGTACTGATAACACTGGGGAACAAAAAAAAAAATTTTTTTCTTGGTGCCTGAGATTTTAGACCTTATTCTGGATATTTTCATGCCACTGATTCAGAAAATATCATCCATTTTGTTCTAGCAGCTCTAGTTTTTGAGATATTGCATACGTCATTACCTACTTTATTACCCTTCTGGAACGGTATTATGAGTTGCTCGTAAATCTAAATGCATCTGTATAATTAAATTGTAGCTATGATTTTGCTGATGTTGCATGTGTATTGTACATGTACTAACGTGAATTCTTTCCTGTTACAGGTGTTGACATGGCTTCATCACGAAGAAAGTGTTTAAATCATCCAGATGTGTTTTGTTTTATCTGCGGAGAGTACACGTTCATTGAACAGAGAAAAACTATTACTGATTTTGTGAAAAAAGCTTATTTTGCCTATTTCAAAGTACAACTAGGGGACCAAGATAAGCCATGGGCTCCTCATGTTGTGTGTAAAACGTGTACGGAGCATCTGCGGCAATGGACCAACGGAAAGAGGTGCCTGAAATTTGGTATACCAATGGTATGGAGAGAACAGAGAAACCACAGTGATGACTGTTACTTTTGTTTGGTGAATATAAAGGGCATCAATGGACGTAACCGGAGTAAATGGACGTATCCTGACATAGACTCAGCTAGACGGCGTTTCACATTCAGATGAGATACCTGTCCCATCATTCAGCCATCTTCCAGAACTCCCTCAAGATGATGAATCTGCTACTGACAAAGAAAGCATATGTGGGCAAAATGACAGTGATTTCGAAGGACCGTCATCAGTTGCAGAAGGTTTTAGTCAACACGAATTAAACGACCTCATAAGGGACTAAAGTCTTTCGAAGAAATCGTCTGAATTGTTAGCTTCCAGGCTGGGAGAAAAAAATTTACTGCTGCCGGGAACCAAAATCACGTTATGTCGCGACAGAGAAAAGGATTTACTGCCCTTCTTCTCAAAAGAGAACGATTTAGTTTTCTGCAACAATGTGCGCGGATTGCTGATGAAAATGGGCATATCGGAATACACACCAAGTGAATGGCGGTTATTCATAGATAGCTCCAAACGGAGCCTAAAATGTGTTGTTCTACACAACGGCAACAGATACAGATCAATCCCAATTGGTCACTCAGTCGGTATGAGAGAAGAGCACGGGACAGTCGCCCTAGTCCTAGAAAAGATATCATACCGAGACCACCAATGGGTGATCTGTGTGGATCTGAAGATGGTGAATTTTCTCCTGGGCCAGCAGAGCGGGTACACCAAGTACCCGTGCTTTATATGTCTCTGGGACAGTAGAGCTAAAGATGAACACTGGGTGAGAAGACAGTGGCCTCTGAGAGAAAACATGGTGGTTGGAGAAAAAAATATCATCAAAGAAGCTTTGGTTGACAGAGAAAGGATGATATTGCCACCACTGCACATCAAACTAGGTTTGATGAAACAATTTATAAAGGCTTTGAACAGAGATGGGACGTGTTCTGGCTACATATGTAGAAAATTTCCTGCGCTGAGCATGGAAAAGCTGAAGGCAGGTATTTTCGATGGACCGCAAATCCGGGAACTCATGAAAGACCCGCGTTTCCAAGATTCAATGGACAACATTGAGGCACGTGCGTGGTCAGTTTAGTATGGTTGTGAAGAATTTCCTTGGGAACTATAAGGCCGATAACTACGGTGAACTAGTGGAGAATATGCTCTCTTCTTTTTGTAAACTTGGCTGTAAAATGAGCATCAAACTGCATTACCTCCACAGTCATTTGGATCGTTTCCCAGATAACCTCGGTGATCTAAGCGAGGAACAGGGTGAACGATTTCACCAAGAACTAAGGACCATGGAAGAACGGTACCGCGGACGATGGGTACTCACATGATGGCAGATTACTGCTGGAGCATCCAACGCGAATGTCCTGGCACATCTCATCGCAAGAAATCTCAGAAACGCGGTTTATGCGAGATGTCTCAATGAAAGAACTTTTTTTGCCGTTCGTGTCTCAAGCTTGTTTGAATTTAAGAAATATTTTTCGTACCTTATGCTTGTTTGATGTCAATACACTATTTTTGCTGACATTCATCATACTTTTGTATTCAATTAACAACAACAGTGATTGCCAGTCAGCAATTACATCATAATATATACATTATATAGAAATATATATAGATATATATCATATCTTGATAAGCAGAGCTCATGGAGAAAAACTAATGTCATTTTTAGAATCAGCGACCTCAATATACCCAAAACAGGTCTAACATCTAAGTCACCAAAAGTTGTGTTCCCCAGTGTAATGAATTTAGTAAAACTTGTCAAGTTATCACTTTCCTCAAAGATTTGGTGTAATCATTATTTGCTATATATTTTGACGTCATACTCTGTCAATTTTTGCAGTTTCTTGTAGATATATTTAAACTACAAGGTAGCATAAAAAATTCGATACATTAACAGCACACCATTAATTCAGAAGCAGCATGCAGGTTTCATTTGACTATCAGCCAAATATAAGAGTTCTACGGTGACGTAACTCTATTGGCCAATTAGTTTTCCTGTTGCTTTCTTTTAAAGTCTACGAGGTAAATAAAAAAGCCTTACAGATATAATTTCCATGTCATTTAAAACTAACAGTGACGCGAGGAAAAAAAAACTTAGATGATGCGACTCTTTTGACCAGAAGCGTTGCATCACCATGGAACTTTTAAATTTGGCTGCTAGTCAAATGAAACCTGCATGCTACTTCTGAGTAATGATGTGCCGCTGATTTCCGCTTCATATGAGGACGTCGAGACTAACACTACCCAACAAAAAAAAAAATTCTTGCTGCTGATTTAATTCTAAGACCTGTTTCTGGATAATATTGATGTGCTGATTTCAAAAATCACCTTAGATTTTGCCCATCACATCAGGTTTTCGTGCAATGCAATATGCCTATTTTGGGTGATCCATGAAGGGCGCTTATCAAAATTGATGATTTTTGAGACCTGTTAACAGCTGTTTTGCTGTTAAAATTTTATCTGTGGAATACGCAAATCTGTGCATTAAATCTAAAGGTCATGTACAACCAGTGTTGCCAGATGGAATTTTTAAAAATCTGATAAATCTGATTAAAAAATCTGTAGAAATCTGTAGATTTATAATATTTATCTAAATAATAATTTTGACATTTTTATTTAATTTACTGTCTTAAGGTATTATCAATGATAAAATCTTGTATAATATTTTCTTTATTTTTATAAACTTATATAAATATGGCACTTTAACATAAAAAAAAGTAAAGTAAATGAAAGTAAACAAATTGAATTCCGTTACTTTGTGACAAAGGAAATACCTTTTGGTTATTGCTGTAATAACTATAAGAACACCGGAATACTTCTTTAATTCATACACATAAATGAAACCAAAAAAAATCCTTTTTAGATTTAAACAGATAAATATCATTTTTTTCAACAAAAACAAAAACATTCCATGCTACCATGACGTAGAGGGAATATCAACCAATCAGCGCCGATTAAATGATTTAATCGGCATGTATATCGTAGTCAGAAGCGAGTCGACTCGACTTCTGAAACTGAATACCGAGAACATTTGTGTCCTATTGATTGAGACTGTAGGCCTAATATTTCCTTGTTGTAAATTTTGGAAGTAAATAATAATGATTGCTTGCTGGATTAAAAATCTGTAGATTATGCATAAATTATTGAAAAAATCTGAAAATCTGAATTGCTTCATAAAATCTGTAGATCTACAGATATATCTGTAGATCTGGCAACCCTGTGTACAACATATTAAAATCTTGGGTATCTGTGATTTCCCCAGGTGTGAGCGTGACGTCATGATCTGAGAGATTTCCCATTGGCGGAGTGAGAGCAGCCGGTTCCGCTAGTGACGTCAGTCTGTCCTGGTTGGATACAGCTGCAAAGTGTGACGTCATCGCCTGTTCGCCACATGATTGGGAGCGGCACAGAGTTACATGTGGGCAGCATTCAGTGATCCAATACTGCGGCAGTTATTTGCGATCAGTGGTGAGTGAAGGGTGCGTTGCAGCTGCTCATCATCATCGTCTGCTGTTCGAAGAAAGTGTTCAAACAGCCCAGATGTTTTCTGCTACATTTGTGGATGCTTTACGTTACTAAAGCAGAGGATGAACATTACTGATTTCGTAAAAAAGGCATACCTGGCCTATTTTAAAGTTAAACTTGGAGATCAGGATAAGTCGTGGGCTCCTCACACTGTTTGCAAAACTTGTGTGGAACATTTACGACAATGGACAAATGGAAACAGAAAAGGCTTGAAGTTTGGCATTCCTATGGTATGGCGAGAGCCCAAAAATCATTCAGATGATTGCTACTTTTGCCTTGTGAAGACTTCTGGCTTCAACGCAAAGAATAAACACCATCTAAAGTATCCTAACCTAGATTCAGCAATCAGACCAGTTTCTCACTCAGATGAAATTCCTGTTCCAATTTTCACGGACCTTCCAACACTCACAGATGATGAAGATATGGAATTACCTGATGAGATCGAACGTGATATCACTGATGATGATTTTGAACAGCCTTCTTCATCAACGACACCTCAGCGATGTAATCAACTTGAGTTGAATGATTTAATTCGTGATCTCAGCCTTTCAAAAAAGTCATCAGAATTATTAGCTTCAAGATTGCACGAGAAAAATCTACTTCATCCTGGGACAAAAATAACATCTTATCGACATAGGGAGAGAGAATTGTTGCAATATTTTGGTGCAGAGAAGGATTTGGTTTACTGCCATAATGTAGAAAGACTTTTGAATGCAATGGGTGTAACCCACTATAGCCCCAATGAGTGGAGATTGTTTATAGACAGTTCAAAAAGATTCCTATTGGTCATTCAGTGCATCTAAAAGAATATGAAAACATAAAAATAGTGCTGGAGATGCTAAAATATGATGTTCATAAATGGGTGATTTGTGTTGACCTGAAAATGGTCAACTTTCTTCTTGGCCAACAAAGTGGCTACACAAAGTATCCATGTTTCTTGTGCTTATGGGATAGTCGCGCCAAAGCTGAACATTGGGTAAAGGAAAAGTGGCCACTAAGGCAAAATTTAAATGTAGGAGATAAAAATATTGTAAACGAGCCATTGGTGGATTGAGAAAAGATCATTTTTCCACCACTCCACATCAAACTTGGGCTTATGAAGCAGTTTGTAAAAGCTTTGAATAAAGGTGATTGCTTTAATTACATATGTGCAGCCTTTCCAGGTCTTAGTGAGAAGCTTAAAGCTGGTATATTCGATGGTCCCCAGATAAGAAAACTGATGAAAGATCCGCAGTTCAGTAACTCAATGACCGAAACGGAGGCAAGAGCTTGGAATGCTTTTGTGGCAGTAGTTAAGAACTTCCTAGGAAACAAAAAGTCTGAAAATTATAAAGATCTTGTAAAGGATTTATTTGTAAACTTTCAGCAGTTGGGTTGCAACATGAGCATTAAAGTTCACTATGTCAACAGTCATCTGGATAAATTTCCAGAAAATCTTGGTGATGTTAGTGAAGAGCAAGGTGAAAGGTTCCACCAAGATATCAAAGTGATGGAAGAACGATACCAAGGAAGATGGGATACCCATATGATGGCTGACTACTGCTGGAGCCTGCAAAGAGATTGTCTTGACATCTCTCATTCTAGGAAGTCCTATAAGAGAAAATTTATCAGCACTGAAAAGTAAGAAAACAAGAAAAAGACAATGTTAAGAAAACTGGTCCCGTGCTTGCTTTAATATGGATTCATTTTTTCCTTATTTAAACACTTTTAATCACTTTATGTGTCAATATTACCATTGTACATTAAAGTTCACTCCCTGCACAATTGTTTACTTTTCCATGCTGATTCTGAGTATGTAAAAACTTATTTTTCGAAAAGAAAAAAAATTGGGCATAACCCTGCCAAAATGCGATATCTCCAAAATATCCGTATTTGATTGCTCGAAAACGTGACGTGATAGGCAAAAACTAAGGTGATTTTTTAAATCAACACACCAAAGTTACCTAAAAACAGGTGTTAGAATTAAATCAGCAAAATTGGTGTTGGGCAGTGTAATCAATATTCCAGTTTTGATATGATCAGCGTGTTCTCCAATGAATCATTACATTCCTGTCGCATTTTTTTCAAAGGTTCTTAGTATCTGTCCCATTATTCTTCCTGCTATGATTATTTCCTCATTTTACATCTCTAATTTCACATCGTCGGTCATAACTCCTAAATATTTACCTTTTGTTTCTCCGAATTTCCTGTATTTTGAGCAACGTTGTTTGTAAATTTCCCTAATTTTTTTCTCTATCTTCAAAACTGAAAATTTTTGGTGTTAAACTTTTTGTCTTCTGACCATCTGTATATTATGTTTCTGTCCGTTTGAAGTGACTACATATTTTAAGTTTAATTTTTCTGCTAATTTTTGTATCAGAAGTTTATATACAGTATATATACTGTATATATAACATAAATGGATGTAGTTACTGTGTGTGTGTGTGTGTGTGTGTGTGTGTTACACACTAACAAAGAAAATAAAATTCATCAAGGAATGAAGGAAAGAGGCAAAAGGCTGAAAATATACTATCTATATAGTAATGATGGGGGGGTAAAAAGGGCCGTCCTATTTTAAAAGTTTCCATACTTTTATTGAAGTAATTTACAAAGTATACGAATGCGCATTCTAGAATATTCCTTTCAGTCGCGTCTATTTTTTGTACAATTTTTAACCTTCCCAATTAACTATATCCATACGCAGTAGCGGATCAACCTCTACGGGGCCCAGGGGCTAAACTAAGTTTGGAGGCTCTTTGTCCCCAAAACTTCTGGTATAAATTTTTTTTTCTTTTTTGCAATTAAAAGTGTCAAAATTTAGGTAACTAAAGTACGTTTGTCGTACGCGAGGAAAATCCGTCACAACAAAGAAATTACGTCACAGTAATATTTATACCAAGAAATAAATAACACTAATATTAATGTCACAAAAAAAGCAACTACTTTTTTGGGGAGTTTTGGCAATGCTGAATTTGTAAAAAAAAGCTAGAAATTTTTTATTTTCCGCTTTTATAGAGGCCCCTCTTTATTCCGGGGCCCCTGGGTTGTACCCCTCTTTTCGTATGCCTAAATCTGGCCTGTCCGGAAATATGGCTAAACAATCTGAAAAATTATTGGCGGTTCTACGCGACTGAGATTTTCCCAGTATGGCCCGTAACATACCAAATCCTATTATTTTATCGGATGCGAACACCGACACCGAGCTACGTTATTTGGCCTGTTTTTAATTAAGCCAGATCCGACAGTTTTTACAATTAGAAAGTACCATACGTTAATCCCAATTGTTTACGGTAAGTTCGAAAGATGTTTAAATTTACGTGATAAGGGAAGCTAAAGATTATTTTTTATTCGTGATCAAACACCTTGCGAATTACACTGTTACAGCCCCCATCTTTTTTTTTTTCAGCTTTGCTCAAACTTTTCTAAAAATGAAAAAGGATGACATGGTTTAATACTAATACTACTACGTCGTAGCCAATATCGTAACACCGCTTCCCGTTGATCGGCGAAGTTAAACGACATTGGGTCTGGGTAGTAGTTGGATGGGAGAGCGTCGTCCGTGTCCAGATTATGTAGCGATCCTGCGTAAAGCTGTAGGTCCCCTCCATCATATGACCTTAGATGTTGCGAAGGAGGTTAAACAACCCCAATCATTATTATTACATCACAACCATAACATTATTATACACAGTTACTCAATACTTGGTCCATCTTCCATTATTAATGACGTAGCCTATTTGAAACAGATGCCACGTGATTGTAGACGACTTGTGGGTTCGTGCGGAAAAGTTCCCACTGCCATGGTGTGTTCCGGCAGGTGTCGAGATGTCCGCTCCTGCCCAGGCTCCCAAGCGTTAACCACATTTGGGTCATTCCATGTCAGTCAACGGCGAAAAACGTGACCATCACCGATTTTTTTTTTTAAATTGGCACACTTATAGATCTCTGAGAAAAAGAGAATGATGCTTGTTTCAACACTAGGTCATATGGTTCCGGAGATATAGTCCCAGTCAATCTGTGATTGGACCTGGAAGTAATTGTAACAGAAATGGTTTTAACTGTTTTCGCACCCTTACCTCAACATAAATGATATATTAAAAACTTACCACAAACGGGCCAGGCCAATTTCCGTAAATCCAAGATGGCCGCCGCTACCATCGGTAACAATAAAGTGGCACCAAATTTTTACTATTCAATCAATTTCTTATTGTAATATATCATTCTGTAGGTTTTAATGGTCAACGAAACCATTAAAATGGATTAGAATAGTGTCTGATGCTTAGTTTGTCAATTATGGCGGCCATCATGAATTTTCAAGATGGCCGACGTGTGAAAAACCTGCATTTACTTATATCTTCGTTTCTAATATATGTAGGTTCACAATTTTTGTGTCTAAACATACATTTTCAGGGTCAGGGAATATAATTATAGCGCTTAGGATATTGTCAGGTGGGCGGTAGGCCCACCATGGCGGCCATCTTGGATTTTCAGGATGGCCGCTATGCGAAATCATATATGATCCGAGTTTCTTAATACGCCTGAATCCTAAACTTGGCGCTTAAAAATGCAATTACTTCCAGGTCCAATCAGTTTCTAAAACAAAATTAACACTGTAATTTTGCAATAAAATTAATTAATTCTATTATTTTGTTTCAGGTCAAAATGGATTCTGAACGTTTCGAAACCTGTGCAATATGTAAAGAAGTCATAGATGACCGTGATTCTTATGTGACACTAACAGAAAAAGGTGCCTTGGGTGTTTGCAATGCTAGCAGAGAAAGAGACGATGACATCTTTGTCACAGCTGGAGACAAACTACACAGATCATGTAGAGATCCATATATTAATAAGAAGAACATTGCATCTTACAATAAAAAGAAAGCATCCACATCTTCTGATGCCACTGCATTTAAACTTAGTTTAAGATCTGATCACGACTTTAATTACAAATTGGATTGTTTGTTCTGCAAAAATCGCATCACCGAAAGAGATAAACGGGACAATAAAGCTTTTCAAGTGATGTGCAAGAATCGTGAGTTTGATATCAGTATTCTAAAAGTTTGCGAACAGCGCAAGGATGGCTGGGCAGTTGATGTAAAAGGGCGTATAGCTTTTGTAAATGATTTACATTCAGAAGATGCGGTGTATCATCAAGCATGTAGTACTAACTTTCGTATTGGAAAAGGTATTCCAAAACTATACGATAGTAACACACAAACGAGTCAAAGTTTAAAAAGGGGTCGGCCTTATGATGAATCTCAAGAGTCTGCCTTTGCTTTTGTGGCGAATTATTTGCGAGAAAATGATGATGAACAAACCACAATCAATGATCTTTTGTCAATAATGCAGGATCATCTGAAAGATTCATCAAGTCATGCATATACTTCCAAATGGCTGAAAAGTCGTTTGATGGAGCATTTTAAAGATGAAATTGTTGTCACGGAGATTAATGGGAAACATAATGTTGTCACATTCAGATCAAAAACCAAGAATATTCTCTATGATTTCTATAAAAGCAAGAAATCAGATGACGTAGAAACTGAAAAAAATCGCATTATTGAAACTGCGGCAAAGCTGCTAAAAAGTGAAATTAAAGAATGCGATAGTTCTTCAACAATGTATCCATCCACCCAAGACATAGAATCTCGTGCCCGTTGCAAAGAATTTCTTCCCAAATCTTTACGATTACTGCTTGAAAAGATGTTTGTTGCCAAAAGCAGTGACCTACGAATTGCCTCTATTGGGCAGGCAATAATGCAAGCAGTCAGACCAAAAGCAATAATTGCCCCACTTCAGATTGGCTTGGGAGTGCAAATGCATAGACAATTTGGATCAAGGTTTTTGATTGACTCTTTACACAGTCACGGATTTTGCTCTTCCTACTCAGAGGTTCAGAAGTTTGAAAGAAGTGCGGCGTATCATCAGGGGACAGAAATTGAAGGAATTGACAATGAATCTTTCATACATGTTGGTGACAATGTTGATCACAATATTAGAACAATCGATGGTCTAAATACATTCCACGGTATGGGTATAATTGTTACAGTTACTCCCAAGGTAGCTTCCACGAAATTAGTGCCAAGAATAGATGTCACATCAAAGGAGATCGTGGACATTTGCAGCATCGAAACTCACATATTTCGCTCGCGCAGAAAATCTTCTTGCGCCTTAACATACAAAGATTTGCATCAATTTCAATTTCATGCCGATGATCCAACAAGTTGCTTCAACATTTTATGGAATTGTGCCTGGATGCTGAAACCTCAACGACCACTGTGGAATGGCTTTATGCAAATGGTGCATAAAGGAGAGCACCCTGGACAGGCTTCCGTTATATTCATGCCGATGATCGATATGCAATCCAGCGACGAATCGTGCATTTTGTCAACCATGCATTTTGTGTCTGAGCAAGCAAAGCGCTACAACATGTCACCGGTACTAACATTTGATCAGCCACTGTACTGGAAGGGAACTGAAATCCAAGAAAGTGTGGATGATGCAAGCCCTTTGAAAGAAATAGTGTTGCGACTTGGTGGGCTCCACACTGCCATGAGTTTCCTTGGATCTATTGGGCATCTCATGACTTCTTCCGGACTGCAGACAATGTTAGAAACTGTCTATGCTGAAAACACGGTGCCCCACATGCTAAGTGGGAAAGCAATATCTCGAGCCGTTCGTGGTCATCTACTAGTTGTAGGTGCCCTTCATGCAATAATGATGTCAGAAATATACGAGTGCCCTATTAAGTTAGACAATGATGAAGAATACACTCAGTCAGAAGTTTTCAATTTTGCTGATAACTTCGATTTAATACAGATCTCAGATTTACTTGATAAATCAATCTCAGGAGAAATAAGTTCGGAAGATGTAGAAAAGGAGGAGGTCTTCAAAAAGATGATTGAGAAACTGGAGAACTACAAACATAGCTTAGATTCCTCGAGAATTGCAAAACTGTGGTTCCAATACATAGAAATGGTCGAAATACTATGCACATTCATAAAAGCCGAAAGAACAGGAAACTTCCTTCTTCATTTACTGGCAGAGTATAGCATGCTACCATTTTTCGCAGCGTCTGGACATTTTGCGTATGCTAAGTCAACACGCATCTATCTTCAAAAAATGTTAAATCTAAAAGAGACATCCAAATGTTTACGCAAAGTTTAGAGAAGGCTATCATGTTGTTCGCAGAAGTAATAGATTTTGGGCTGGACTCTCAACAGATCTGGTTATAGAACAAGTTCTTATGAGGAGTTTGAAAACAACAGGTGGACTACCTAACTCACGGACGAGGAATGACTGAGATACAAAGATCAGTTTGGCTAATGTCAACACCAGCCTGTGCAGAAATAAACCGTGCGATGCAGGAAGTTACAGGTGTAACGTATGAAGGTAGTGAGCAGCATAAAGAAACAAGACAGGCACGACTTGAAAGAGATTTCAAAGATTCATTGAAAATCTTGGCGTACGCTGTGGCAAGAAACCTCCTCGACAATCGAAAGGAACTCATGAGCATTGACACAGGAGAAATTGCTATTTCAACTGTCAATGTAGACAATGCCAAGGTTATTGGAAGCAACATTCTTGCTTCAATGTCTGGAAAACCAGTTGCAGATCATACGTTCAAGAAAAAGACGTGGCCATAACAATGAAAGCAAGATCAACTATTAAGATAGATGAAGAAGTTATTCCCGTTGATCCTCTCTTGTTATTCCAACGTCTAATAACAACTGTCAGAGGTATGGGATCAGCTGTAGACTTGGAGACAGCATTCTTGTATGAGCTGTGCACATTTCCTCCTGCACTTATAGAGACAGACGTTTGTTAAGGGAAGCAAATAAACCACAGCTAGCAAATTCTATCTGGTCTTCAACTGCACCTGATGAATCAGATGCTTCACTTTCTAAAGATATTTCATATGTCCTCGATGGAGGATCCTTACTCCACAGAGTACAATGGACAAAAGGAAGAACATACAACGAGATTTGCAAAACTTGTGTAGAATACGTCCTCAAGCATTACGGAGTGGGAACAGTCGTTGTATTTGATGGGTATGACGGGAAGCCTTGTACCAAAGATACAACCCACATTCGCAGAACCAAAGGCAAGCAGGGCATACCTGTACGTTAACAGGAGAATGAAGCTAAATATGAAGACGAGTTTCTTACTAACCTCGACAACAAGCAGAGACTTCTAGTAATGTTGGCGACTAAAATGAACGAAAAAAAACATGAAAGCAATCCAATCATCTGGTGATGCAGACCTTTTGATTGTACAGACAGCAATTGAATCTGCCAGAAGTAAACCAACAGTTGTTATTGCAGAAGATACCGATCTACTCATTCGCTTGCTCTATCATGCTGATGTAGATGGTCACAGAATATTTTTCACATCAGAGCAAAAAACTCGATCGAAAGCGAAAACCAAACTGTGGGACATCAAGTACGCTAAATCGAAATTAAGACTGAAGATTTGCGAAGCAATCTTGCTTATTCACGCCTTACTTGGGTGTGATACAAGTACAACGTCCAGATTGTTCTCCATTGGTAAAGATGTGGCCCTGCAAAAGTTTAAGAAAGACGAAAGCTTTCAACGCTTAAACCAAGTTTTCAACAACTCAACATCAACAAGAGAAGAAGTTATTACTGCTGGAGAAAAGTTGTTACTTATTGTTTATGGCGGAAAAAAAGAAAGCTCGCTTGATAAGCTTCGTGTCAAGATTCTACCGGAAAGTTGCTGCAAGTATGAAAGTTGTGTCTCCCGAGAGCTTGCCTCCAACATCCGCAGCTAATCATTCCATTCATTGCGTGTTTACTTCCAAGTGCAAGTTTGGAGAGGACTGGAAGATCTTGATCCAGAAGAATGGGGTTGGACTGTGAAAAGAGGAAAACTGCTACCAGTTTATACCTTAAAAGCTCCAGCACCAGAAAGCTTACTAAAACTTTTCAGATGTAACTGCAAGGTAGAGTGTCAGAACGCGAGATGTACGTGTTTCAAGAATGGACTGAAATGCTCAGCTTGTGTGGCGAATGCCAAGGCGTTTCTTGTCTGAACTGTCCGCACCCTTTGGACATAGAGAATGCAGAGAACAGTGACGAAAATAATACAGACCCAGATTTTTACTAACTCACCATCACGCATAGGCTATATCAAAATGCCTATCCCTGTGAAATCGTTATGTATTGATTTGAGTTGACATAGCATGCTATTTTTTCTATAAACTAAATTTCAGATCAATATCTCAGTTTATCCAAGAATTATGCCCAAAAAACGAAATCAAAACAAGTGAACGTCGTTAATATGAAAATATATATTATCTTCGAAACTATGAAGGACAGACTAGTGGTGTTGGGGTTCATTTGAAAGACCTAATCAAAGCCTCTACGATGATGTCCAATGGTCAATTTTACTCGAGTACTTGAGCAATGGTCAATAACGCCTACAATCGCGGTCGATACGCAGCGCGGTTCCGTTTTTCGTCTTTTAGCATGAGATAGGAACGCCCACTATGGACTGAGTAATTTTTTATCAACTAAAAATATTTGCTAACCATCTAGGAAGGATTACTGAAAATTTGAAGAAAAAATATTATGTTAAAGGTTAGTTGTGGACGAAAAATACAAGATGGTGTCATTTTGACCTACCAACCTGGGGGTGTGAGGGGTTAATGCAAATTCCATTTTTCTGAAAAATTGCCTCACCCAATGTTGGTAAGTTTTTAATGTTATTTTTGAATATTTGGAGATGTCAAAAACAATGAAACCATTTCTGTTACAATTACTTCCAGGTCATACCATATTTCAACATGAAATATCTCGGCTCCTATTGCACTTACAGAGACCATTTAATCACTATTTTAAAGCTTTTAAGCAGATCTATAACTGTTTCTATTCATATTTTATCTCAGTGGTAAAAAAAAAAAAGGTCATCTTATTTCTGACCTTTGACCTTGTGTAGGTCATTTGATGTCACAACCGATTTTTTTCTCCTTTCACCCTTTTTTGGGTAGACATGTCTACCTTAACCCAAAACAAGATTTTTAGTGTTGATTAAGTTAGTGCAGACGCTACAGCCATTTCAGTGGACCATACCCACCTCCATTTTGACCAAGTACCTTTTTCCACCAAACTTTGGAGCACCGTATCTTTGGAACTGTTTGAGCTAGTGTTGAGAAAAATACCATTAGATTTTTCTTACTGAGATATATAATGTCTGCTAATTTTAAAAAAAATCGGTAATTATCTAACCTAACCCAGTTATTTGGTCGAATAAGTATCCGGCCCTATTATAAAATTTAATTTTTTTGGTATAGTTCAGAGAACTATATAATATAGGTAATTTAAATTACATAATTAATTAATTTATATGGACATTCAAAAGTGTGAAGAACTTCGAACCTGCTATCCTGTTTAAAGGTAAAGCTATGTATGTATATAAATACCTTATACTAGGCTATAGGTACTACCCTATAGAAATAAGTTCAGTTTTAAGAGTTAGATGAGTTTTAATAGAATTACTTAACTTTGTATATTTATTCATTGTGTACAACAGTTTGTACCCATGTGAAAATAAGCTTATTTAAACCTTGGAGCAAGGATTTTTTTGGTATCTGTATTTTTCCAATCTGTAAATCAAACTGCACATTTTTTCTTGTTGTAGACCTTTGAAACAAGATCAGTAGGTCCCAAATTTTATTTGTGCCATCTAAGCAAAAATAGCTTTTAACAGGGTTGGATACAATGAATAATTATAATTGTATTTTTAATTAATTGATCCTAATTTCCATTAATTGTAAATGATTCAAATAAAAATAAAGGTAATTGTAATTGATTTTTGAGCTATAACTGATGTAATTGATCAATTAATGTCAATTGTTAAAAATTATACCCCTAGATCTGGCAGTCATACATCATCCAATGAAAATAAACCTTTGATAGTTTATTTAGTTATACTTAGATATAGATATATATTTATTTTAGATATATATTTAGTATATATAGATAGATAGATTCTATCTATAGAATAGATAGTTATATTTGTGTAACTGTAATTGATTCAGACAAAATTAATTGTAATTGATCTTGAAATTTGTGAAGTACAACACTAACTGTAATTAATTTGAAGAAAAATTAAAAAAAAATTGTAATTGTTTCCATTTTGTGTAATTGAACCCAACCCTGGCTTTTAAGCTACATATTTTTTTTTCTTTTTAGATAACCATGGATTTCAGCAGTTTGAATACGGGCAGGTTCTGTTGTGACCCATTTAAAAAACAAAAAGGAAAAGTGAAAAAAGGCATTCGTGCATTGACTAAAAATTTGATTGATCAAAATCCTGAATTGAATAACAAATAATCATAAAGCATGTGCAACCTGTCAAAATATACTAGCAAATCGTCCATCCCCAATGCCTGAATGTGAACCACTTGAAAAATCACCATCCACCTCATCAAGTGCCCCATCTGAGCTAGAAACCGTTGGAGATGTACAGGGTGTCCCGTAAGTCTGGACCCATAGGGATTTATAATATATTTTTTATTGTTATTATTATTATTTTATTATTATTATTATTATTTTTTTATTATGATTTTTATTTGTGGGGCCACTTGAAAGCCAAAGTGTACGAGGTCAAACTTCAGAACATTTTCCACCTTAAAGCACGCATTGTGAAGGCGTGTCAAGAAATTTCTGCGACTGTGATTCAGAAAGTGCTGTCGCAGTGGAGATTGCGTCTTCAACTATGTGTGCGACACAACGGCGGACACTTTGAACAGATTATGTAATAAATTTTTGGACTATTTTGTAATTTTATTATTTTTCCCTATGGGTCCAGACTTACGGGACACCCTGTAGTTGAAATGCAGTATGAGCTTAGTAAATTCAATGCTTCATTGGCCACACTTGATGAGACCCCAATAAAACCATGTAAACTCTCTGACAGCGCTGGTTACGCAAAGAGAAAGTTGAGGAAAGGAGTAGTAGTTGTGAAAAGAAAGCTTGAACTTGCAACTAAACAACCAATTTCATGCAGTGACTCAGATGATACAGAACTGGAGATTCTTCAACAACTAAGAGAGAAATTTAATCAAGTGACAAGTCGAAGTGAAAAACTGACAATTCTTACTATCCTACCAAAAAGATGGACACAAGTAAAGATCAGAGAAGAATTTAAGTGCTCAGATTACATGGCTAGGCAAGCAGAGAGTTTGGTGAGGGAGAAGGGAGTGCTTTCAACTCCTAATCCGCGTTTGGGGAAACGCCTGAATAGTGAAACTGATGCCAAAGTAATTGATTTCTATCATTCGCCAGATGTGAGTAGACAAATGCCAGGGTTGAAAGACTATGTTTCTGTAAAAGGAACTGATGGTAGGCGGGAAAGAAAACAAAAATCGCTAATCTTATGCAACCTAAAAGAAGCATTTGAGCTTTCTAAAACAAACCATCCAACAATTAAAATAGGATTTTCAAAATTTGCAGAGCTTCGGCCAAAAGAATGTGTGTTGCCAGTAGAACACATTCTGTCTGCATTTGCACTAAGCACCAGAATGTCAAACTGATGGCAGCATAGGTAGGATAAATAATTACCTTGAAAGGCGTATACAAATACTTTATTACTATAAATGTAACAATAATGGCTTGTATAAAATATATTGTAAATACCCAATAACTGCCTTTTTTAAATATATAGTTATGTTGATGCCTCTTTTTTCATGGTTTCACCCAGCTAGACAAGAATCGGTTCTTAACTCAATTGGTAAAAATAAAGGAATAGGTTATTTTAATATACATATTAAAAGGCAAATTGTCTTAAAAATAGCAGACATTATTGATCTCAGTGAGACAAATCTAATGGTACTTTTCTCAACACTCTAGCTCAAACAGTTCCAAAGAAACGGCGCTCCAAAGTTTGATGGAAAAAGGTACTTGGTCAAAATGGAGGTAGGTATGGTCCACTGAAATGGCTGTAGCGTCTATACTAACTTAATCAACACTAAAAATCTTGTTCTAGGTTAAGGTAGACATGTCTACCCAAAATTGGGTGAAAGGAGAAAAAAGCCGGTTTGACATCAAATGACCTACACAAGGTCAAAGGTAAAAAATAGATCAACTTTTTTTTTTACCACTGAGGTAAAATATGAATAGAAACAAAGTTGTAGATCTGCTTAAAAGCTTTAAAATAGTGTTTAAATGGTCTCTAAGTGCAATAGGAACCGAGATATTTCATGTTGAAATAGGGTATGACCTTGGAAATTAACCTTTTTTTTACAAAATTCGAATGGCCATCTCTCCGGAACCATATGACCTAGTGTTGAAACAAGTGTCATTCTGTTTTTCTCACCGAGATCTGTAAGTGTGCCAATTTTCAAAAACATCGATGATGGTCACGTTTTTTCGACCCAAAATTCCGTTGAACTGACATGGAATGACCCATTTGTCAACACATTTTCAATTGGGTTTAGGTCACACGCCTTCGTGGGCCACTTCAGCAGCTCGACATCTTTGTTCCTGAAACCACTGTGATTATCCTGGCAGTATGAACAGGGCAGTTATCCTGTAATATACAGGGTGTCCCACAAGTCTGGACTCAAGAGAAAATAGACATTATATTTTTGAAATGAAACAAACATTTCTAATGTCAGTTTTACATATTTCAGTTAAGAAAATACTCTGATGGCTCAGTATACCAATCAAGTAAAGGTGGAACTGGTATGGCTACACGTTTCCAGAAAAAGCGAGAGGGAGGCACGTTTGTAAAATAACTGACATGCCTCCCTCTGGCTTTTCCCAGAAATATGTAGCAAAACCAGTTCCACTTTCTCTTGACTAGTATACTGAGCCATCAGGGAATTTTCTTTCCTGAAATATGTAAAACTGACATTATATTTTTGAAGTGAAACAAACACATTTCTAATGTCTATGTTACCGCTATTCAGGCATTTATTGTCAAATTTATTAGACATTAAAATTTCAATAGCTTACTTAAGTTCCATGTTAATTTATGTACCTATATCTTTATGTAACTCAGTAAAATGCATAGAATTTAGATTTTTTCAGCTTAAATGAATACGGCTTAAACAAATTATAACCTGTGGAAAATAGGATTTCCGGTTTCTGGAAATCTCTTGGAATATTCTAGAACGCTCGCTCGGGTATTTACAACTCAGAATTTACTTTCAACGTGGAAGATCTCACCATTTGGTAAAATTTACTTTGTACTCTTATATTTGCATACTTTGTATATTCCTCGTTAAGATTCGGTATAACACATCCACCAAACTCGATATTGATATTTATACAGTGAGATAGCGCGAAAAAATAAGAATACTTTATACTAATTTTGGTGGAAATTCCTATTTATTGATATTTATTTTCGAAATTATTAAATTTTGGTGCTATTATTCACTAGTCAAACCATCTCGTCCCGTGATGTATGTAGTCATGTTATTATCATTAGCCAATCAGCGGCTGCCCCATTGTCACGTGATACTCCCGCGCAGGTCCGGTAGCTGAAATTTGAATTCAACAGTAGCTTTTGAATAGTTGTCTGTGGTGGGAGCTCCAGTCCGAGTGGGACGTCATCTAGGCCTAGGTTAGGTTAGGTTAGGTTAGGGGTACTACTAACCTTTCTGTGTAATTCATTATGGGGTAGCCATGCCCAGTTGTTAACTGAATGCCCGGTTAGGTCAACTGTATGCCCCTGACAATTGGTTAAGTTGTTATTTTTGTTAGTTTTAAAGAAAATATCACGACTTAACCTAACCAATTGTCAAGGGCATACAGTTGACCTAACCGGGCATTCAATTAACCTTTGTGGTATCCAACGCCATAAGCGATTATACCCGGAAAGGTAAGGTTGGGTAATTGTCGGGACCCAGAAAGGTAAGTAGTACCAGGTTAGGTTAGGTTGCCGTGAATATTACTGACGAAAATAAGTTTTTCTGGGTATTTCATGTTTCAATTGATTGACTTTTTTAGCCCACAATTTTCCTCTTCTTCAAAGCCGTGGAGGGGATCTCAATAACGGTGGATTTGCCCCAAGAATTAAGGTCAGATTCGATCGAGATAGTACAAAATACACCAGGAAAAACCTATTTTCGTCATTAGTTTGGGTGGATGTGTTCTACCGAATCTTTACCTATTCCTCCCCTCAGTATTTACTATAGTTTAGGATTTTATAACTTTAAAGATAAGTATTAAAAGTACAGTATAAACAAGCTTTGTAAAAGAATTTCATGTTTGTAAATATACTATTTAATAATTCGGCTAAGAAAATAGTTTAACTCGAATAATAAATGTACTTCTGCAGTGTGTTGTCACATAGGTATATTGCTTAGTTACTAGTCACATTTATACTTTAGTTTATTTTCGTGTTTCAGTCCTTAACTCTGTTAGTCTATAACAGGATTTCACTCTTTTGTTACTAAAAGGTTTAGTGACTTCTAGCTACGGTATTAATTTAAATATAACCAGACGAAATGTGTTTATAATTTATAGTTTAGTATATGATTTAGTGTGTAATTTATAGTTTAGTTTATGATTTAGTTTATCATTTATTTAGTTTATAATTGGCATTTGTTCTATTTGTATCTTATTCGTTTATTATTTCCTGGACGCTACATGATCTATTAACCCTGATACCGGAAATCGTTTAGTTCCGGTTACAGTCTATTTTCCCTACCAGTACAGACTTCTGGGACACCCAGTATGTTAACCCTCCGTCTATGGCCTTAGGTGGTTCAAGGTTGACGCGGGGTTCTGGTTAGGTGGCAGCTAGTACCGTGTAGGAATCAAAGTAGTTTCTTTTATACGACACTACGATTTCGTCTTTCGGTGGATCGGAGGATTCTATGAAAACTTCCAAGGCCTTAACAAATTGCTTCATCAAGCCCAATTTTATGTGAAGCGGACGTAAAAGGACTTTCTTTGTGTCAACCAAACGTTAAATGTTTACATTAGGGTTTCCACCCAATTTTGACGCCAAAATACATTTTTCTAGTAGTGTATGATGTGCTTTGTTCAAATCTGGCCTTCATTTTATGCGAAAATGAACCAATCAAAAGTTATGAGACTTCAAAGTTTTAACATACATATTTTGGTTCATTTCCCCATAAAATGAAGGCCAGATTTTAGCATTGCACATCAAATACTACTAACCTAACCCTAATATCAATTTAAAAGACGACTGTAACACACCATGTTTGACAAAAATCTCTACAGCAGAATTATCAATAATGTTAATAAGCACACCGGACAAAAAATTAGTCACCCCTAATAGCACGATAGTAGGAAGTTCAAGGTCACACAGAGGGCGTTGATGTAGCATTGGTAAGTGACAAGTAGCGGTGACGTAGCACACAGGATCAGATCTGTTTCGTGAGGTGGTGAAGAACAAAGTGTGTGTTGGATATAGTCTGCAAAATGGGTCGTGAGGCAGACGTTACTCAGTGGCAAAAAGGAGCCATCGTGTTTGGCAGAGCCCACGGACACAAAATGTCTGAAGTAGCCCAATTTGTTGGTGTGTCAACGCGTACTGTCCAGCGAGTTTACAAAGAGTGGTGTAGTTCGCAATCAACTGAAAATCGACGGCGTAACTGTGGCCGGAAAACAATTCTCGAGAATAGGGGCCGCCGCCATGTTTCTCGTCTAGTAACTGCAAATCGTTTTCAAACCAGAGAACAATTGCTCCAAGAAACCAATGAGGTTCTCCAGCGACCAATTTCCGAACGGACATTGCGACGAGAACTGCATGCGATGGACATCTGGAGCAGGGTACCACGGAAGAGGCCGCTGTTAACAGCAAGTCACAAATTGGCACGTTATAAATGGGCTCAGAGGCACAAAAACTGGACTGCGGCAGATTGGAAACGTGTAATTTGGTCCGATGAGTCCCGTTTTTGTTTGTTCTCCAATGATGGGAGGCGACGAGTACATCGCAGGTCCAATGAAGCCTTTAATCCTGAATGCGTCGAAGGTGTTGTTCAGGCTGGAAACAGAAAGTGAAGCGCAGGAATAGACACCCACGGACTCTGGCGGAACTTCGGGACCGGCTGATGAACGAGTGGCAGCAAATCGATGTTCAGTACATGCACAACCTCGTAGTCTCTGCCTCGCCGGATTCGTGCGGTTATCAAGGCCAGAGGCGTCGTCACACGTTATTAGGTACATTCTGAGAGGGGTGACTAATTTTTTGTCCGGTGTGCTTATCTATAATCACATCTTTGAAATACATTTCACATCCTTCACACGCCATATTGGAAAACCAACTAATGAAGAAAATGGAAAACACTGTAGCCGCATACCTCATTTTTTGTAGCCAAATGTGATTTTTCCACCCAAGTAGATACACTTATGATGACGTTATTCAAAAAATTATGACCAAAATGGAGTTAAGAAAATAATTTCTTTAAAAGCCTATAACATTATAAATATGCAATTGCGCAAATAACAACATATACCATTAGACTCCTAAAGTTATGCTGAAACGTTTGATAACATCCAGTATTGTCAACTTGGTGGAAACCTTAATGTAAATAATTTCCCAAATCACTTTTAAGTCTCCACAGAGTAGCCAACCATGTTCTTTGTATAACCTTAACTCGAAGAAGCTAAAGATTTTCGTACGTTTTCTTCAAGTGAACCGAATGAGCCACAGGAACGGATGCATACAAGTTACCGTTGTGAAGGAGGACGCCTTTTAGACTTCTTTTGGAGGAATCAATGAAAAGTCTCCACTCATTTGGATCATAGACTGCAGCGGCTAGCTTAAATATTAATTCGAAACGTTGTTGCAATATACCAGGGAATTTTATTGAGAAAAATATTGGATGAATTCTTTTTCTCGATTTCTGTACCAGTAAAATGACGTCCCGGGAGAAAGCAAGTTCTTTGCACGAAGTTTGGATCCTAAAATCTCTGAAGAATTATTAAGTTCACTTTTGTAAACAACTGGGGTTCACCAGATTTTCGGTTTGAAAACAATCAATATCATCGTTGCCATCGTCATCAGACGCTGAATCAGATGAAGTTATAATCAAGAGTATTTAGTTTAGTAGGTACAGGTGCAACAGGTCTTATAGCAGACTGAAAGTTTGGATAAGAAATTTCCTTATTATTTTTAGTATTGTAGCCTTGCACGTTACATGAACAAAAATAAGTCATTACTGTGATTCCTAAGCTCACGCCAGACCATTCCACTTAGAAATGTTCTTACAAAAAAAAGATTGCTAAAAATGCTTATATGTACCTCCTATGCATATTTCAAGTAAAAAAATGAACCTACGCTAAAATTAAATGGTACTGAATGACAAAGGGTTAAGCTTATGTTACACCATTATTACAAATTTTAAATTAAATTCGCAATGCCAAATTCAGTTTTCTATTACTAAAATAAATATTCATTACCAAATTTAGGTTAATTTGGTAATTAAAAATGCCGGTTGGCAACCCTGATTATAACCAAAATTATATTCCTTGTCTATATGTATTTATGGCGAAAGAACACAACATACTAATATGAATTTGTTACAGATTGGACAAGAGCGAGAATAAGCACCGACTAGACGTGATGGCCGAATCTGCCCCCAAAACCAGGAAAATGTCAGGTTCAAAGCTCTCGGATGTTGTGGGCCCGGGGAAGGAGTTCATTCCCAACGAGGTGCCGACTTGGAGAGCCGTTCTTCAGAGAGGGATTCGTCCGCAGGAGAAAAAGTTCCTCATTCATGACATCCAAAGGTCTAAATACCCTATCCGAGAGATGACTGACGAGCTGGCTTCACTCGTGATGACTCAGTGGAGGAAGTTGAATGTAAAGTTCTCCCCGCCTGTGACAATCACGGAAAAATCGCTCATATAAGATCTTGTTGAAATGGAAGGAAATGACAGACGTTGTGAACGGGAGTTAAGTATGCTACCCAGGAGAAGAGGATGGCTGATCTAGATAAACTCTGTGAAGTCTGCGTTTGCAAACATCAGATCATCTTGTGCGGCTCAGAGGGGAGTGGATGCTCAGGATGCCCCCTCAAGGCCCATGTGAAATGAAACTGTCCTTTGGAGGTGAAGATTCCTAAACTGGACCTTCAGTGGCTGTACTACCAGAGAGTGAAGACTTTCGAAGCTTCAGGAATCCAGATGTCTTCTGTAGACTTCGAAGACAGCAGGAGACAGATCAAAGCAGCGAAGAGGAAGGAGGCTGAAGAAGCTGCTTCTGTGAAGAGGAAGAAAGGAGGAGGCTACTAATGAGGAATTTCTCATGAGACTTTGAGGAGGACGAAGAGCCAAATTTGGAAGCTGCTGCAAAAGCCTCTGGCAATACTGAGGCTACTGAAGCTCCTATGGACGTTCCCGCTGAAGTACCTGCCGAAACTCCAACTTCTGCTACACGAAACTACATGAAGATCAAGGGACAGCTTCAGCAGTTTTGAGGTACAGGGTGGCAAATGTTCCGGCAGCTGCAGTTGCCACTGGCTTCCTGAACGACCTCATCAAGGCTGGTCATCTTTCCAAAGACAAGGCTTACTTGGCCATAGATGGCATGAAAGTCTGGAGGGCCAAGGAGAAGTAATGGCCTCATCAGTTGAAGCTCTCACGCAGAGGTCAGAGGAGAAGATCTCTGGGATATTCTTCAAAGGTGTTGAAATATGACGAAGTGACGGAGATTTCATCCTGGCAAAGTGATCGAGGAGCATTACACTATCACGTGGGAGCCTCAAGGAAAGTACCTCTTCCATTTCACTCCCGAGGAACCTGAGGAAGGAGAAAAGCCTGCTCATAAGATCGCTCAGGGCCTGCATGAGCGGCTTCTGGATCACGGAGCTGACGAGAGCCTTGTAATGATTGGAGGAGAGACTACTAACACCAACACGGGTTGGTCTAGAGGCGCCATAGCCCTATTGGAGATGATGCTGGGTCGCAAGTGCCACTGGATGATCTGTCAGCTCCATGTGAACGAGCTCCCCCTGAGGCACTTAATCATGAAGCTGGACGGCCCTGTAACTCCCCGGTCAGGCTTCAGTGGGCCTATTGGAAAATTTCTTAAGTGAATGAACTTGGTCAACTTCAACTTCAACTTCAAACCAGTGGAAGGAACTGAAGATATCATAGAGCTGCCAGTAGAGATAGTCAAATCTCTCTCCACAGACCAGCACAACTGCTATCTTCTGATCAAAGCCATCAAGTCTGGAAGTCTCAGTCCACAGTTGGCTGGTCTCAAGTGTGGACCTCTGAACTAATCCAGATGGCTCACTACTACACAGGCCATCTTGCTGTTGTGGATGAGGGAGCACGGACTGAAGGGGGAGGTGTTGAGGAGGCTCGAGGTCCTCGTGAAGTTCTGCCTTAACTTCTACTTCAAAATGTACTACGACATCAAAGTGAAGCACCACCTCAAATTTGGTCCTGCACACGTTTTTTCAAGCCTGAGGCTGCTGAGGAACCAGACTTCCGAGGTCAGGAATATCATCTCTGCTGCAATGATAAGAGGAGCTTAACCACGCACATCCTGAGAACATCCTGGCTTCATTCCTGTGCAGTGAGGATGAGCATCAGAGAGCTTTTGCTGTGAGCCAGAGAGAGATCAGAGAAGGAAGAGACTTTAGTGATACGACAGTGAGGCCCCATAAAAACCCAAAAGTCAATCTGCAAGCAACTTCACCTGAGGATCTCATCAACTGAGAATCAGAATATTTACGAGCCTATTTTCACCTGCAAGATGACCTTGACTGAGTTCGAGGATCTTGGGAAAACTCCATTCAAAGTGGACGCTTTCTCTGTTCATACTCAGTCCTGCAAGAGAGCTGTACAGAAGTCTCAACTGCTTCCCAAGCTGTGCACGGTCAAGAGAGGAGAGATGGGTGGGTGAGAGCCAGGATAGACCATCGAGAAATGCTCCCAGTGTTCAGATCGAAGGACATACTTAAGAGCTTTTCAGGTTCGAGTGGCTGATGAAGAGGCTGAAGCCATCGTTAATGCTCATAAGAGCTGAGTCCTCATAAGATCATAATATAAGATCTTATGAGGCCACGCTTTTCAGGGATCCAGGAAGAACAGGCGTGTAAACCTACACGTGGAGGTGGCAAGTCTCCCGCTTCTCGATCAGAGTAGAGCTGGTGAGCCGCGCCTATTCTTTGAAGAAAAACTTAAAATTATTAAGTTTTACGCGAAATCTAAACTTTTTCAGCATCCAGAGGTGTTTAAACACGCAAGAAAGCAAGGATGAGGTCAGAAAAGCAGCTTTTAGACTACATCATATGCAGAACAACTGCGCGCTTTGGTTTGGGTGCCCTGAGGCTGCGTTAGGCAGCCTTCAAATCGGAAAATCGCGATTTTGACCATGAAAATTAGATTTTTCGGAAAAGTTGCAAATAATAAACCCATCTTAGAATTAATTTTTACATAGGAATACATATTAGCCACTTTGTTTTTCCAAAATTTCAACCCTGAACCCATAGTATATGCCCTAATGTCCCATAGATTTTCGATTGGGTTTAGATCTGGCGAGTTTCCTGGCCAGTATAAACGGCTGACATTGTTCACCTTTAAGAACTCAACACATTTTTATGTATAGCATGGAGCCAGATCCTGCTGAAAACCCCCCTTTGGGAAAAGTTTCTGCGGGTCGGGTTGCCATGGCATTCTGGAACCTCAATATATCTATTACTATTCATCATGCTTTCCACAGGCACTAATGAGCCAGTTCATCGTGCAGAAAAACAACCCCAGAACATCTTTTCTGGGTGTTTCACGTTTGGTTATTTTGGAACTGGTTGTGGATTCACCAGCTGAGTAGCGTACAAATCGATTTTGTTGGCCTTGAACAAGAAAAATGACTTGTGAAAATAATACATTGTACCAATCTTTTGACCAACCAGCATATTTCTTGGCCTACGCATAGCGTTCTCTCCATTATTATTGCTAGCAATTGTTTTTCCATTGGTTTCTCGGCTTTACGTCCCACCGCCAGAATCGACGTCTTACAGTTGATGAAACCTGGATATTTGATGCTGCTAATTCCTGGTTAAACATGTCACTAGGTTTTCTGGGATCCCTCTTGTTCATTCGTATTAACTTTGCATCATCTCTGGGTGTTTTCCATTTTCTTCCGCAATTGCCTTTCTTTGACGAGAATAGTGAACCCGTGGTTTGTTTCTTAGTATGTGAGCGGCCAATAAGATTAATAACTTGATTGCAGTGGCAATTTCTCCCTGTGAGTGACATATGTTCATGCAAGGTGATTATTTTACTTTTCTTTCTTGGTGCAATGTCCAAATTCAACTCTGAAGCACACAGCACAGAAATCATACGCACTGACTCTGATGACTGACAAGAATAAACTAAATTACGCAGAAGCTGAATGACAAGTTCGACTTCAAAAGATGCTGCGGTAATGTTTCAGATGATACAATAATGTAATGTATACCATAAATAATTAAACTTATTCATAAAATTACATTTAAAAAGCTTTCATTGCTTTTTACATTAAAAACAATGAAAATCATATTTTTGTTATATGTTCACGTTAATTTGCACAATACTGTGAGTATGTGTTACGGCCTTTTTGCGAAATAGGCCGTTTTGCATAATGGCATTAAATGCCAGGCCACTTTGCAAAATGAATAATAATGCGGTCTGCCATTTTGCAAAAAGGCAGAACTCCAATTAAGAGATTCAATCCAGTTCGATTGAAATTCAAATTATTGAATGCCCGGTTAGGTCAACTGTCCGCCCTTGACAATTGGTTAGGTTAAGGCGTGATATTTTCTTAACGAAAATATCACGCCTTAACCTAACCAATCGTCAAGGGCAGAGTTGACCTAACCGGCGTTCACTGTCCAGTTTAATGTGAAGTTCTGCCGTTTCGTAAAATGGCCGACAGCATTACCAGTCATTTTGCAAAATGGTAAATATGCCAGCCAGTTTGCAAAGTGGCCTGGCATTTCATCGATCTTCATCTGTGCCTGTTTCGTGCTGTTTCTTCAAAATTACTTGAATACCACATTTTGATACCCGAGTTTGTCGCGAGATTTCTGATTGAGATTGACCCTGCAATAATACTATTTTAGCCATTGCTTAACCAATGTAAACTTTTATCCCTTTATCTGGAAAGAGAGAAAATTAACAATTAAGAAATTTTAATAAAAAAAATTAAATTTCATTTAGTTAGGAGCCGGGTTTTTGACCCTTTGCAAAAAGGCCGATTTTGCAAAAAGACCGTAACATATATATTACTGTGCAAAAGTCTTAGGCACCCTTGTACAGTTGCGTTTTTTTTCTTTAAAAAATTATGTTGAATATTTCAGCACAGTAGTGTTGTTTTATTATAAATTATAATGTACTGTATAGTCATTGTCAATAATCTCAGTTATTAAGGCAGTTTAACGAAGAAAACGGACGTTTCATCAAAACGTGCCACTGCTGCAGAAAGAAGGCAATTTAAGACAAAGCTTCTAGATCCTATTTTACAAGATATTCTAAGCTCACTCAGTAACATTTTGTAAACAGAACTTCTATTGTATGTTTTTGTAATTGTTTAATGCTCCTAACTAAATGAAATTTAATTTTTTTTCAATAAAATTTCTTAATTGTTAATTTTCTCTTTTTCCAGATAAAGGGATAAAAGTTTACATTGGTTAAGCAATGGCTAAAATAGGTATTATTGCACGAGCAGGGTCAATCTCAATCAGAAATATCGCGACAAACTCGGGTATCAAAATGTGGTATTCAAGCAATTTTGAAGAAACAGCACGAAACAGGCAAAGTTGAAGATCGAAAACACAGTGGAAGGCCAAGGAAACTTTCGAAAAACGATGAAACACTCCTTGAGCTAACATCTCGGAAATAGACTAAAATCCAGTGCAGAACTTGCCCAGACCTCAGGATTACAAGTCCACTCATCCACCGTGAAGAGATCACTCATCAGAAATGGTCTTAATAGTTGAGTAAAAATCAAGAAGCCATTTCTCAGGAAAGGAAACGAGTCAAAGAGGCTCAAATATGCTCAAAAGTACAAGAATTGGAATGCTGACCAGTGGAAAGGGGTCCTCTGGAGTGACGAGTCAAAATTTGAAATTTTCGGCGCAAAGAGAAGACAGTATGGAGAAAAAGAAACGGTGAACAATTCAAGGAAATGTGTTTGCAGCCAACAACTAAGCATGGTAGAGGATCTATCCAAGTTTGGGGCTGTATTTAAGCAAATGGTGTTGGGGATCTTATCAAAATTGATGGAATATGAATGTACAGTGCCCGCGAAAAGTATCCGATCACCCTGGAAATTTGTATTTTTTACATAAAAAACAATGTTTAAATGTATACTAACTTTATATTAGTATTTTGTCATCTGTCCTTTGGTTTGGATGACTTGTTCTAGACGTTTTGGCATGGATTTAATCAAGTTTTGACAAACTTCCACTGATATTTCCTTGCACCATACCTTTTTGATGGCTTCTTGTAATTTTTCGACTGAGCCAGTGTCGTGGCATTCAACCTTATTTTTTATTATTAGCCACAGATTTTCTATCGGATTGAGATCTGGACTATTACCAGGCCAATCCAAAATATCAAATTTATTGTCAGTAATCCATTTTGTCACTATTTTGGCCCTGTGACATGGTGCACCATCATGCATGTATGTTTTTGTCCTTTGGATTGCCATTGCCATTGGAAGTTTATCCTGTAGCATTGCTAAATACCGTGCACCATTCATAGTTGTGTTCTTCGGAAGAAAATATAGGTTTCCACGCCCATAGTAACCGAAACAACCCCAAACCATCACACTTGGAGGGTGTTTCATTGTCTTTAGGGTGTATTTAGGGTCCATCCTATTTGAGCCAATGGGCCGGCGAACCTTTTTTGGACAACTTCTGAATGTCAAAAATGTCGACTCATCACTAAATAAAACCTTCTTCCAGTCATCAACAGTCCAATGAATATATTTTTACAAAATGCGACACGTTTTTTACGCATTTTTTCATTAATGAACGGTTTCTTAGCAGCATGGCGAGATGGTAATCCGAGTTCTTTTTGGAGCCGCTCCTGGATAGTTCGTTCAGAAACACCAGATAACAAATTATTCATATTAAATTTTATTTCTTTCGCAGTTATTGTTGGGTTTTCAATACTAAACGTTTCATAAGTTTGTCTGTTCGTGAATTTGTTTTTCTCGGTCTGCCAGATCGTTTTTTAGGGACTGGCGTGGTTAGGCCGGCATTGTTCTTAGCCCGTGAAACCCATAAATTAACGGTACTTTGGGATATGTTTAATTCCTTAGCTATCTGTCTCTGTGATTTCCCACATGTATGCAAAGCAACAATAGCACCTCGACAATCACTCTTAAGTTGTTTTTTAGCACACATTATATAAATTTATTTACACCACTTTCTGTAAAAAATAACAAAATATCAATAAATTTACACAAACAGTGAAATCTGACAACTTTGAGACACAGCCACCCGCAACGAAGGCTACCAGAACACTAATTTGAGAATGCGTTGGATAGCTCTCATATCAGCGAGCAACCTCAAAGTTACCAGATGTCGCTAGAACAAATAGAAAGTGAATTATGTGTCTCTGAATATCAAGGGAAAATATTGTATTTTCTTGAGTGATCGGATACTTTTCGCGGGCACTGTAGAAAGATACACAGACAGATCCTAATTCATCATGCTATGCCATCAGGTCGGAGATTAAATGGGAAAAAATTTATTTTTCAGCACGACATACTGCCAATGTAGTCAAAACCTATTTGGAGAATAAAAAAGAACGTAGACTTGCAACTAATCGAGTGGCCTCCTCAGAGCCCTGATTTAAATATTATTGAGGCGGTTTGGGATTATTTAGACGGAAAGAAGCAAGAAAAGCAGCCAAAATTGAGGGAAGAGCAATGGCAGGTCCTTTTAGATGCATGGAACAACATTCCAGCGGATTTCTTACAAAAACTCCAAGATAGCATTCCAAATCGAATCGCAGCAGTTTTGCAGGGAAAGGGCGGTCATACAAAATACTGACTTTCAACAATTGTATGCAATTTCTCAGTACTTATGGTGATGGTTCGCTAATAAATGATAAATCTTGAAGCTAACACGTGTATTTTAACCTTTTGAAATTGAAAAAATTTATCACAGTACAAGATTTTTTTCAGACCTGCCTTAAACTTTTGCACAGTAGTGCGTGTGCGTAATCTTTTAATTATTATTAATAGTAATATTTTATATCGAGATGTATATTACCCCCTTCCGAAAAGAAATTCTAGGTGAAAATTAAAAATTTCGAATTTGCTTCTTTCTGTTGTTGAGAGAGAGGGAGGAAGTTTTATTTTCAGTCATCAGTAATTGTTTTTGTGGGGTTTGTTGAGAAATATCGACTATATATTTTTTTTCTTTTAGGTAGGGATACTTTATTTCTCCCATGTATTGATATAAAAATGACAAGGGAATAACATCTCGGAGATTTATTCTATCTGCACTCAGTGTGTATAAAAGGTATCAGTAAATCCATGGATTAACTTAAGCGAAATTACTGTGTTTAAGTGCAATACAGTTTACAGAGAGAAAAGTTATCACAAATTAAAATATATATTCAATCGAAACAGTCATTTGAGAATTTTTGAACAAAACGGTAATAGATAATATGGCCATCGGTCCGTATTCCCACCATATTTGTAATTTAAGTAATTTAGCAATGACTGAAATGATCAGGTGTGATTTTGTCGAAAATTACATAACTGTATAAAATGGGACAATAGGAAAATCTCGTGTCGAAACTGATTACGGGCATCAAATTTCTGTGTAATGAGTGTGTGAACTCGCTCGCAGTATTTAAAGCAATGGAAAGATGAATGCGATAGAGAGAATAATGGAAGGGAAAGATGACCAGAATGTCCCGAAGGAAAATGGGTGGATGAGAGAGAAATAAAAGTAAAAATACCAAACATGACATGAAAACATGATTGTGGAACAATAAAAGAACTAAAACTGTGATGCGGTGAAATTCCCAAATAAAAATAATGAGAAAAACAAAAACGTGGAAGATATTGTATACAAATATTATGCAAAAGGGCACTGCAGATACAGGGATGGGAAATGCAATTAATTGCATTAATAATAATGCAACTTCCATTACGAAAATGGAAATTTTAAATTTGGAAACAACTGCAAATTCGACCACCTTACTATCTGCGAAACTTACCGAAGATACGCAAGATCCAAGTACAGACAAAAATGCAGTTACCATCATCATCAAAGAAACACGACAGCCGTACAGCCAAAGTCATCAGCAAATAGGGTAACCAATACTTTTAACGTAGCCAACACGATTCAATTAACATTCAACAAATACGGACAGTCGACAAATATGGGGATCCGAGAGTCGAACAGAATCAATGCAAAAGGAAATTATATACTATATCAGAACAGCATGTATAAAGGGTGGGAGGAAATTCTCGGAGTATCACAGGGCAAAGAAATATGCAGTATCAAAGGATAACGAACCTGAAATACATGAAGAAAGTAAAAACTAAAAGATATCCGAGCCAACATACAAGTCCTTCCTAAAACCAAACCATTCCCTCGATAAAGTCGCATACCTGAAAGGACCCATGCAAAAATCAAGAGCAGACTTTACATGCCTTATGGAAACTCGTCTAAAGGACTGCCAGGCTAACTGTGAAAACTGAGTTTTGTATCGACAAAAAGGAAATACAAATTGACAGAGCTCTATAACGTACTTCAAGTCGACAGAACAGTAAAATGTAAAAGAAAAAGGGCTATTGATACATGAAAAAACATATGGCAGAAATGAGAAAGTTTAAACTCAGAACTGCAGTCTCTAAACAAGTTTGTTAAATCTGCATCATACTCTTGTTCTTACTTATATAACGTACTGCAACCCTTGTTTGGGGAAATTCCGCTAACAACGCTTTAAACAACACCTTTATCATCAGAAAATGAGCAACAAGTTTATTATCCGATGCCGATTTCCATGATCATTCTAGTGCATTACTTAAAAAGCTAAAACTACTAAGGCTCACAGACGTAATCAAACTTTATTTATCAAATAGTAATCCATTTTATTCGAGCGTGTAAGAACAAAATCATTAACATATAATTGGCAAATAAATATTTTGCAACATCAAGAAATCTACTCGCATCAGACCAGAAATAGATCAAAGCATGTTTATTCCTCAATTTAGATTGTCTTCATCTCAAAAGTTACCCATTTTCATTGACCTGAAACTATGGAATGATTTAAATGCGGATATAAAAAATATTCTGAATGTAAATTCGTTTAAAACAAAGTTGAAATCTCGATTAATAATGGAATACTAATAGAAATAAGATTAAATGTACATCACTCTATTACTTATTCATTTCTCGTGTGTAATCTACGATTAAATGTACATTACTCGTTACTGTTCATCTCTTACGTCTAATATTGATTTCTTTGTATCAGTGATTTAGGACTCGAGACCTTTTTTTCTGCTCTCGGTCTCGACTACACTACTTTGTATAGTACTGGTATCACACCTTCAGTAATGACTTATTTTTTTATATCTATAACAACAACTTAGGATTAATACATACTCTAATACTTCTTATTCATAACGCGTGTTACTATTAATGACTTATTTTTCATTAAGAGCCCAATAAAGCCTAAGCTTAAGGGACAAATTAAATAAATAGTCCAATGCCACAATTATTTGTATTAAAACAAAAATTTAAAACCGTATTTATTTTATCAATAACAGTTATTAACTTCAATTCGAAAGTTACTACTACTACTACTAAAAATTAGTAGCAACAAAAGTTGAAAAATTACACATGATACCAGTTGTAGTACATAAACCTCCAAACACTCGAACTACAAAATTCTCGGATACCATTACAGAGGTCCAGAACCTGGCGAGAGCTCTGAAGTCCCCAATCTCCAATGTTATCCTCCGCAGCGATTTTAATTTCCTATTTATGAAATATAAAAGGATAGGAAGAAATAATGCATAAATAGGATTACCATACGTCCCGTTTTGACCGGGATTGTCCCGTTTTGAAGGTCCGGTCCCGGTCAGAAAAAACGCGAGAATAAAAATAAGAGAAAAACAGAGAAATATAAAAAAGAAGAAATTAAAAGATAAATTTCAAAAAATTGGCAACACTATACACGTCTATGCTTGTAGTGTCCGCTTCGGCCGCCAGCTGGCTGATGTCAGTCTCAGTATGGCACATGTCCGTGTGGTTGTGTAGTTGTCTCTAATTGCATAGGTGCATAGGTGCATTATTTTGTCCGTGTAGTATATTTCAGTGAGTTTGTATTAAATATTTCATCTTTTTATTTCAGTTTGTCGCAATGCCGAAAAGAAGCTGTAAATTTAACGATGAATTACAGAAAGATTACACGTTCTTGAAAAAAGTTTGTGGCCAAGCTGATAGGGTTCAATGTACACAATGTTTGTCTGAATTCTCAGTTTCTCATGGTGGGCGTGCTGACATAAAAGAACACTTGAAATGTGCCAAACATAAAGCTAGCTTAACAGCAGCCGCTAGTTCTTCAACACTTCTATCATTCTTTAAAAGCACTGAAGCAGTTGACAAAGATTTGTTAATAGCCGCCAAACAGCTGATTGTTCTTCTAAATTAATCTCTAAGTTCTTTGAACCAAAGTTTGGTCTTGCCAGAACGAAGTGTGCGGCTATCATTCTAAATGCGATTACACCAATGACAATCGACAAACCTCATGAAGATTTAAGCAAGTCAAATTTTGTGAGCATAACAATTGATGCTTCCAACAGAAAAGAAATAAAAATTATACCTTTTGTTGTGCGATATTATTTACCAGAACAAGGAATAAAAGTAAAACTTTAGACTTTCAGTCAGTTCCTGGTGAAACATCGGAAATATTGACAAACTGTTTGTTATCAGTTATTAAAAGACGTGATTTATCCAAAAAAGTTGTTGGTTTTTGTGGTGATAACCAACACAAATTTTGGAGGCGTAAAAAGAAAGCGAAAACAATGTTTACAGTCGATTAAAGAGGGAAATGGGAAGAAATATTGTGGGTATTGGTTGGGTGCCCATATTGTCCACAACTGTCTCCAAACTGCGGTTGATGTCCTACCTATTGAAGTAGAAGCTCTCGTAGTCAAAATTTATAACTATTTTCACATATACACTGTGCGTGTACTCAGCTGAAAGAATTCTGCGAGTTTGCAGACGTTGAGTACAAAAGGTTCTGCAACTGCTACCAGCTATTGAGAGGATCCTCCAAATTTATGAAGGAGCTAGTCTTACTTTTGTTCTCAAGAACACTGCCC
This sequence comes from Bathynomus jamesi, assembly GCA_023014485.1. Lineage (NCBI taxonomy): Eukaryota > Metazoa > Arthropoda > Malacostraca > Isopoda > Cirolanidae > Bathynomus > Bathynomus jamesi. The sequence goes on along the minus strand of JAJOZX010013769.1, from coordinate 37,576 downwards.
AGTGATGATAAAAAAAGTTCTTTGACAATAAATGTGGAGAAATGTATGTGGTTTGTTCATGGACAGCTACGTTTGTTTAACCAAATAACCTTGGCTATGGAAAAAACAAAAGCAAGTGGAACTGACATTGCTATCGAACTTAAAAAATTGAAAACAAATTTTGAAAAAAGATGGGATAAAAACTTTATATCACAAGGTGAAAAAACTGTTCAAGGCATTAGAGTATAGTGGTGACTTACATGCTGATTTGATTGTAGATGAATGTACAAAATTTTATGATCGATGTCTATCTTACATTGAGATGTGGGAAAATAGTGTTGGTGGAGGAGAATACTTTGTCTGGACAAACAACAGTGATATTAAATGGCCCGAAATGGAAACATCAGCTAAAAATTAATGAAACGCTTGGAAATGCCGCAATAAACGTAGATGAACTGTTTGATGAAGTAATGATTGCCAAGACATTTTGGTCTTCAAACTACGATATTTGGAAATAAAGAACATAATTGTGAAGAAAAATGGGTTCAACTCTAATCATTTTAAAGACCAGAACATTTCTGTGCATAACCTCAGTCGTGTTATGGAGTATGTTTTCTGTCTATCAGGCACTTCTGCTCCTGTTGAAAGGGTATTTTCAGTGATGAACAATGTATGGTCTCAGGAAAGAGGTCGAATGACTGAATCAACAGTAAAAGGACTAATGTACTGTAAACTAAACATTGATTAAGTTGCAGAGAGTTTTACGAAAAAATAAAAATAAGAAACCATTTCTAAGAAAGGTTCACGCTAGTGAAAATACAACTTTCTCCAAAGAGTGATTCCATGCAGGTAATTGGTATATTTTAGCCTTTATTTGTTTGTACTAAAGTAAATATACTTTATAACTTCGTGTATGTGGTGTTCACATGTTTTCCTATTTTTTCAAGTAAAACCCTAAAAATGTCCAGGTTTGAGGCAAAGAAATTATGGTAAGCCTATGCATAAACCAAGACATGGGAGACAATTTGGGAAGATCAGGAGGAGCAGGCAAAAATGCTGCTAGCTATAGTTGATGAATTTATCTTAACGAGGAAAAACCAAAAATAAAAGAAAAAAGGAACTTCCTAGACTTGGTATTTACAAACAACAGCAATCAAATTGATAACAAATATCCCCAACTACAATATCTGATTACTTTACTGAAATAACGCGCTATAGAAAGGGGCAAATTCGAAATTTTTTATTTTCATTTTATGGATATAAATTGGAAGGTCTTACATTCAGCATGGAAGCCATAGATTAAAAAACCATCTGTAAGGATAAAAAAATCGAGGAAACACTAATAACCCTCCAGAATACGCTATAAATTGTTGGAAAAAACATCCCAAAAATGAGTCTCAAAGCAAATGTTATTTATGTATTTTCAATAACAGTCACTATGAAAACGCACTCAGTCCAGATAGCAATGTAAACGCCTCTCGTGCGAATGAAGGGTGACTAGAGCGACTCTCTCGGGGAAAAAGCAAACCAGTGTTAGGGCAGTGTGATAATCCTTGAGAGTTATTTGCATTTAGGTAGAGAAACGACACATGAATGGTGCAGATGAAGGTTTACCCAACTTAATGACACCACCGCTCGACCACCTTTATCACTGGTTCAGTTTTGATTCTCCCCTTCTGACTGACTGACTTTTGACAAATAAATTCTAATTGAATTTTGAATGAATTCTAACCGATTTTGAATTTGGATTTAGACTTTGACTCTCCCTGGGGAAACGTAGTTAAGAAATGATCCCCTTCCTTTCTCCTCATGAGGATGGGGATCCTTCGCCTCCATGTCTAACAGGGGTGGGAAAAAAAAAAAAAACTCCTACGATGCAAAACGACTCGTACTTGGACAGCGCTCTCTCCAATACTGCCCCCGAAAGTTTGCGGGTTAACGTACCTTCGATCCCCAAAGTAACCTTCGTGCCCACTCCAGGGAGAAAGGAAAATGGGTTCTTTGATATTGTGCCAGTGTATGATTGTATGTGTGGCTTCGACCAACTTTTTAATTCATGCGTTTTTTTTTTTTTGGTTTTTTTTTGGCGCGTGTTGGGGGAAGAAGAGACCGAACTTAAGTTTAGTCAAAGTTGAAGAGAAGATGCAAAGTTAATGTCAAAGTCAAAACTCAAATCTGACTTCATAGATCAAACGTCAAAGTAGAGCTAAACATCTGGCTTTAAAAAAAAAAAAAAAAAAAAATTATGCAGTACAAGTTCTGCACAGATTTTGTACAGTACTAGTAAAAACACTCGGTAAATGCAAAAGTTAGAATACTGCGTTTAAATAGAAGAAATAGTTTAATAGTTTAAAAAGCGAAGGGTTTGTCATCAATTTCCGAATATATTTTGAGCTTCAATTCCGCATCAAAAATACTTTTAATACAAAAAAAAAAAAAAATTAAATAAATATAAACCACAATCTGAGGTAAAAATAGTTCATCTTTAAATTTTAAAATAACGCATCATCTTTCGGAAATAAAGAATGGTAGATGTAATATTTAAAACACTTTACTTAGCACAAGTTTATAACGACGTTTACGAAGACACCACAAACCCGTAACGGGTAGTTCATTTACGTATTCGGTTGGCTCACAAAAACAAAAATGAGACTCCGGAGTTTTTAACTACAATCCAAACGGAAAAAGGTATACGAGATAAGGAAAGTCTATTTCAACCTTTATTTTGAGAGTCCCCTTTGTTGGAAACGAATGTATCATGTTTTCATCAATGCTTTGTTTTTCGGAAACCGAGTAAACACAAATATATAAAGAAAATACTCTGGCTTATAGTTGTAAATCCTACTTAGTCTGAAACTTTTATCCCTTCAGGGAGGGGAAACTCCCCGAAGCGGAGGAAAGCGCAGGTAAGATGAAGGGAGAGAGGTAGAGAAGTGAAGTGGAGAAGAGGGAAAGGGGGAGTGGGAATTTCCGAGGGGGAGGGGGAAGGGTTGGGGAGTTTAGGAGGACGCGGGCGAAGCCGTGAATAAATGATGAGGCAACGAAGCAGCCCGATCCAAGAGCTGAATTGCGAGCTGGAGGCGGCTCTAGGGCTCGTGGAACGCGAGTAGAGAAAGATCAATGAAATAACTCCTGAATGTCAGTAGGTACTGTTCATTTATTCGTTTACGGAAACCATTAAGGATTAACATCCGGAAAGGAAGTACTGTATAGTAATCAGACATACATCAACTGAGGCGTTATAGACGCGATAAGTCTTCTTACTAATTTCAATAAAGTATAAGTTAATGAAAACAATTCGAGAGTGGTTTCGAGAAAACTCAAAACGTTTCACCAATCCATTTCTTCTCGAGCGATTCTCCAATAAAACTCTTTCCTTTAATCGGTGAAATTTTAATTCTTAAAAATAAAATAAGCAGCTTCGTAGAGCAAAGGAATACATTCAACAGGTCGATGACGGGAGGTTCTTAATACAAATGGAGGGGAGAGGGGGTGCATAGCCACTGGAGATATTATCACACTGATGACGAGACGAATGGACGCATCCATCAAAGGTATCATTTTTACTACTTACGCAGTTTTGAAATTAATTAGAAATTAGAATTTTCTAACATCAGTCTAACTTTATAGAGTTCTTTACGAAACAATTCAATCTACCTCAACGACACTAGAAATGTAAAACCATTAAAGTAAAAATATATATCTGCACTGTACGGCTAAGTGTACTAGTAATGTGGATGTATGGTCAGGCTGAACGCGGGCAAAACTACCTAGCTGAGCACGTACTGCATGTAGTAACAGAGACGCGACAGTTGAAGCGATTACGAAAAAACATAGAAAATAAAAAATAAAAATAAGGAAACGAAAAAGGCAAAGCGCCAATAAGGATATCGATTTCGCACCCAACAAAGCCGCCAATAATATCTGCTCGTGGAACGTATTCCTGGTTCGTCCGTTCTTTCGATAGAAGGGCAACAAAGAGCGCGGAGATTAAGGCCTGGGAGGCAATCTGCTCGTCCTCTCCGTCTTTTATGGAGGCCGAGAGAGGGCATAAAGGAACCTCCGTGTATTGGTAATGAATCCAACATTAAATAGGCGCTCTCGTCTCTACGATTGATTATAATCTATCATCATCCGTTCCTCCTCCCTACTACCCTTCACATTCAGTTCATATATATATATATATATGATGATAAAACCACGAAGGAAAGGAAACACAGATGGTGCTCAAGCGCTTTCGTCTAATGACATCCTCAGGAACACTGAAGTGCATAAAGAATTACAGCCTATATATATGTTACAGAAAGAGAAAAAAAAAATATATATATATATATACCTATATATACAATAAACGGAGAAACGAAATTAAAGGATTGTGGAAGGGGGCACACAAATTTATAGGAAAAACTATCGATTTTTAGCACAAGATTAAGATTTGTTTCCAAACAATGTTATAGATAAAAAAAAAAATAAAAAAATAAAAAATATATATATACAAATTTATGCTTCTAGGACAAAATCCCCCCCGTGGACAAAATCCCCTCAAGGCTTTATTAAAAAAATAAGAATACGACTGACTTTATTAAAGTTTTAACAAAAATATCACGACTTAACCTAACCAATCGTCAAGGGCGTACAATTACCTAACCGGGCAAACAAATAAGAATACGACTGACTTTATTGAAGAAGAAAAATTAAAAACACAAAGTCAAACAAAATTCAAAATTTAGAGAGACAAATTAAAAGCAATTCCCTTAAGAAAATCAAAAATAGACCTGTTGTTATAGTCTTGTACAATTTTCAAAATGCGAGAAGAAGAAGACTTATACTTCTTCCTTTGCGGTTCTGTCGGCAAGCCAGCGATAATTTGAGAAATAAATGCCTGTTGGTAGCTTATTTCTTGCCCTAAAACTTTTAAAAATTTCCATATGTTTGGATGCGAGCATCCTGTTAGAGATGCAAAGCGTCTATGCTAGCCTTCGACAGAGTTATTTGTACGTGGAAGTTCTGTAATTGTTCTTGAGTACATATTCCAAATAGAAATGCTAAAAGTGGGTTCTCTTCGTCCTCGTCGGCATGGCCTTCCAATATAATTATCTTCAAAATAATCGAGAATTGGCAAACCTTCCACTAGTATAAAATCGTATAATTGTTCAAAAGCATCAACTTTTTCTGGAGGCACAAAAGCTAGAGCAGGTATCATTCGAATTTTTAAGGCAAAATCATTGTCATCTTGATATTTTTTCTGTAATCCGTGTTTCTGTAAGCCTCTTTTCTTATTCTTATTGTGTTTTTAATTTTTCTTCTTTAATAAAGTCAGTCGTATTGAAACCCACAAACCTGGCAACCCTATGCGCCCTATTATTAGCTCGGTGGGCTCTATTACTTATAAACTCTCCAAATGGCTTGTCAAAGTCTTGTCCCCCATTCTTGGAACACACACTGATTCACATGTAAAAAATTCCATGGATCTTACTGAAAAATTGAATAATGCACGTACTGAAACTAACGATAGATTGATCAGTTTTGACGTTTGTTCATTGTTTACAAAAGTGCCGATTGACGATATGCTTGACTTTCTCTCCCAAGAATTACATAAGTATGACCTGCCACTTCACACATTGTTTTGGAACTTATTAAGCTTTGCATCAAAGACTGTAAATTCACTTTCAATAACGAGTATTATCAACAAGTTTTTGGGATGGCCATGGGCAACCCCTTGTCGCCCCTCCTCTCCAATATTTATATGGAGTTTTTCGAAATTACTTACATTCCGAGAATCCTGGGGGTTGGCATCCCTTGGTTGCGGTACGTCGACGATATTTTGTGTATCTGGCCCATGAGTCGTGACCTGGATAACTTCCTCCTTCAGTTAAATGATCAAGTCCCCTCTATTAAGTTTACTTTAGAAGTGGAACAAGACAATTCAATCCCATTTTTGGATGTGCGTGTACATAGGGAAAGCCCAGGTTTTAAGTTTAGTATCTATCGGAAAAAAACAATTTGTCCTACGTACACTTTTACTCGGGACATGACACCCCACTAAGGCCATTTTTTCTTCAATGTTTCTCCGCGCCATTAGGATCGCCAGTCCGGAATACATCGATGCCGAATTAGAAAAAATCAACGGTATTGGAAGTGATCTGTGTTATCCATCTGCGTTTATGGAATCTTGTCTCAACAAGGCAAAACGAACTTTCTATCGCGTCAATAATAACACTCGTACTTTGTCAAAAAATATTTAGTACTTCCATTTTTCCCGGGCTTTTTAGGCATTGCTAATGTATTTAAACTTTTGGATATTAATGTAGTATTTTCATATAACAATATTGTGAAAAATATCATAGTAAAAAATAGCCCTACCAATAATTCAGGCATTATCTATAAAATTGGTTGTAAACAATGTGATTCCTTTTACATAGGTCAGACGGGAAAGGATTTGCACACGTATAAAACAGCATCAATATTCCGTTAGAACAGGACAATTGTCCAGTGCCCTTTTTGTCCATTTGTCAGAGTTATCCCACTGTATTGATTGGAATAATGCTTCAGTTTTATTCCACTCTAGCAACATTGTTAATAGAAATATTCTTGAGTCTGCCATTATCCAACTAACAAATAACTTCAACATAAGCAAAGGTCTTTTTCAACTCGATCCTGTTGTTTGAATTCCTTCAGAACAGATTTAGATAAGAAAGGTAGAACGCTAAATCTTTGGTAAAATTTGTATGCCACCTTAATAACTTTTATTTTTCAATTTTTATATACAAAAAAAAAAAAAAAATAGGGCAGTGCACTAAAATCCGGGGAGATTTCCAGCATAAATTTGTATATATATATATATATATATATATTTTTTTTTATCTAACATTGTTTGGAAACAAATCTTTTAATCTTGTGCTAAAAATCGATAATTGTTCAATTTTTATATACAAAAAGAGCAGTGTGCTAAAACTTGGGCAGATTTCCAGTATAAATTTGTATATATATATATATTTTATTTTATTTATTATTTTTTTATCTAACATTGTTTGGAAACAAATCTTAATCTTGTTCTAAAAATCGATAGTTTTTCCTTATAAATTTGTGTGCCCCCTTCCACAATCCTTTAATTTCGTTTCTCCGTTTATTGTGTGTATATATATAATATATATATATAAATATTTTTTTTTTCTTTCTGTAACCTACATATAGGCTGTAATTCTTTATGTACTTCAGTGTTCCTGAGGATGTCATTAGACGAAAGCGCTTGAGCACCATCTGTGTTTCCTTTCCTTCGTGGTTTTATTCATCATAAATATTTTTCACGTGTTACTTTCGTGAAATAATTTCATATATATATATATATATATATATATATATATATATATATATATATATATATATATATATATATATATATATATATATATATATATACACACACACACACACATATACTGGTCAAAAAAAGAAACGCAATTTTTGAGATTTATTAATAAACATGAGGACTCAGTATATAGTAAATGATTCTTTAACATAACAAACAGTCAATAACGCGTATGGCCACCCCTAGCCACAATGCAGGCTTGGAGTCTGGCCCTCATCGACCTCAACAGTCTCTGCAGGAAAGCAACAGGGATGGCCCTCCACTCTTCAATAATTGCATTGGTCAGTTCCCTGATGTTCTGCGGCTGATGCTGACGTCTGCGAACTCGCCGTTCAAGTTCATCCCATGCGTGCTCTATCGGTGACATGTCTGGGCTGAAGGCTGGCCATGGTAAGGTCTGCACCTGTTGTCCCTGCAGGTACGCCTGCACTATCCTGGCTGCATGAGGTCTGGCATTGTCCTGTTGCAGGAGCACCAATTCTGGATGTTGCCTCATGAATGGAAGAACATGTGGGTGAAGAATCTCATCCCTGTAGCGCTGGGCAGTCAGAGCTGATAGGCCCACGATAGGTCACGGTGCTGATAGGCCCATTGCAGGCGTCGTTGCCTTCTTGCATCAGTGAGAAAAGGACCTCTGTAAGGCCTGCGGGATCGGAGTCCTGCATTACGGAGTCGGTTTCTGACGGTCTGGTCACTAATTCTGTTGGTGTGGATACCAGGTGTCTCTCTGGCTGTCTGACGAGCATTCCGCTGCCGATGACGCAGGTGCTGCAGTACAATGTGGCGATCCTGGCGTTGGGTCGTCACACGAGGTCGCCCACGTCTTGGCAGGTCCTGAACTCTTCCTGTGGCATTGTACCGTCTAACAAGCCTAGAGATTGTGCTGGGATGCACATGCATTCGTTGTGCAACTTGGACAGCAGACATGCCTGCATCCAACATGCCCAAGGCACGACCTCTGTTGACCTCTGAGAGTCGTGGCATGCCTCAATCGCGGGAAAAAGTTTGGTTTTCTCAACGGGCAGTGTGTATTCTGTGAAGTCAAAGAAAAAATGCATGCCTTCATAAAGAATACATTCAATTTAATCTGTTTATTGTTTGTAACAAAATGGCGTCTTAGCAGGGATTAGTCAGGTTTAAAAACATGCACTAAGTGGCTTTAAAAGATTTGAACAAACATTTAACCATAATCTTGAAACTGTGATAATACCACTAACAACTTAAATTTTACACCATATGCAAGCTAATTGCGTTTCTTTTTTTGACCAGTATATATATATATTAGGCCGTTTCGAAAAATCGAAATTTATGATGGCTCAATGCACACATACTAAAAAAGTAATATGTCATGAATAAAGACTTCATGCAAAATATTAAGACAAGAGCTTATTGTTATCCCACCCTCAATGCATATCTATTTTACCCCTCATGAGAAAATTTTAATTTTTCTGGCAAATATATTTATTTATTTTGTGATGTCCTCTTAAATTTGGTATATAAAATTCATAAATAAAATTGGAAGATAAGTAGGTCATTTTCAGGAATGGTCCAATAACACCCCTATATTCTTTAGAGAGAATTCTAGAAAATTCTTTCTTCAGGATAACTATTCTAGAATTTCCATTTTTTCCCTTTATGGATTATATGATGTTTTATTTGCTTTTTCATCTATAATTACTGATATTTTCACAAGTTTACTGTTCTAGAAAGGTTACTTCATGTTACTTTACAACTTTCTTACAGTAATCAAGTCATAATATAATTTAGGTGAGTGACTAATGATTATATTATATTATTATTAAGACTAACAGGTGGTAAAAATTTTTCCCTCAGAATTATGGCAAAAACCAGAAACAAGTGTGAAGTCTGGTTGGTCGGACAAGTGCTGGAAGAGGGTTTTTCTGAGAAGCAGCTTCCAACTAACAGTGATGTCCTTAAACGTCTTTATCATCACATTAAGGTGGGAAAGCAAAATGTCTCTGTAGCTTGCGCAACTGTAGCCAACGAAGTTATTGCTATGTGGAAAAAAGCCTCCTTAATTACATCCCACAAGCCTTATATTGTCTCAAAGCTTAAAAGGCTTTACAATAAGCATGAAGGGCTGGTCAAGAACCGAACTCGACGAACTCCTACCCAAGAGAAGAATGAAGCAGAATTTGTCACCAGCTTAAAGAAGCTTTTCGATGTAGCTCATTCAGAAGTGGAAACAGAAATAAAATTGCAGGAGGATAAAGATTTTCTTAAGGATCAAAGGAACGATTGGAAAATGATTATGGGTCCAGAAGACGAGGAGTTTTCAAGAAAGGCAAAAGCACGACAGATAAGCATGGAAAGAATGGAAAAACTTCGCAGGAAATCAAAGGAAGAAATGAGGCAATTGACAAAGGTTGTGGATCTCAACCAATGTGAAAATTCCGGTCAGGAGGAAGTGAAGAATCATCTGGTGATGAATTGTTCTACAGAGCACTCTCATCATCATCTTCAAAAAGGAGAAGCTTGAACCAGGTGTAATTGTTAGGGATAAAAAGTTCTTGGCTGCTCTGGACCGCACTGGAACATCTGCAAGAGCTGCTATGCACATTGTGGCACCTGCCCTTTCAGCTGCTGGAGTGGAAATGAAGAGATCACACTTTCATCATCCTCTATCTACAGGTCTCGGCGATCAACACGGATGCAGATGGGAGAAGACATTAAAGCCAGTTTCCAACCAAATACCCCTTTAATAATTCATTTTGATGGAAAGCTTCTTCCATCCATGCATGGGGGTAAGATTGATGTAATGCCCATTGTTGTGACTGGTGCAGGCGAATTAGAAAAATTACTGTCTATTCCAAAGCTTATTTCTGGAACGGGAGAAGAAATGGGGAGAGCAGTTTTAGATGTCTTGAAGCAATGGCCACAAGTAAATGAGTGGGTAGCAGGCCTTTGTTTTGATACTACTGCAAGCAATACAGGTATCCATGCTGGGGCTTGTACCATCGTCCAAAAGGCCCTTCAGAGATCACTCCTTTTTCTGGCATGCCGCCACCATATCCACGAGCTTCTTATCACTGCAGTTTTTGACATGTTTTTCTCTTCGGGTCCACAAATTCCATTATTCAATCGATTCAGAGATGTTGGGATAACATTGATCAGCAGAATTACAAGCCCTATGAACCCAATGATCTCACCTCAGAATCTTTAGATCATTGGATCTTGAAGCACAGAGACAAGCTTATTTCTTTCATCAACTCCAAACTTCAAGAGGGCCACACTCGAGGTGACTACAGGGAATACTTAGAACTTGCACTTATCTTCCTTGGTTGTCCAATGCCTAAAACAAATAAAGGCTCTGATAGCAGATTCCACTACCCAGGAGCTTACAGCAGAGCTAGATGGATGGGAAAGGGCATCTATTCCTTAAAAATTTACTTATTTAGGACCAATTCCTTCTCACCCCTCATGAAAAACAAGCTCTGATACGAATAAACGCCTTTTCAGTGACAGTTTATCTTCAAGCTTGGTATACATCTCCAGTTGGAATTGATGCTCCAGCAAATGATTTGGCCCTCCTCAAGATGCTACATATCTACAAGATCCAGGTTGATAAGGAAGTGGGTGCTACAGCCTCAAAAAACTTCAGAACCATGGTTGGTACTTGAGTGAGGATCTTGTAGGATTTGGCTTTTTCTCAAACCTCGTGACTGAAGATGATAAGGTTCTAATGCTCCACAACCTTCACCACGCGCCTCCTCAAAAAGTGAGGGCAAGAAAGGTGGACCCCCGAATGTTGCAAAACCCCAATGACTTTAAGATTACCAGTTTTGTCACAACTCAAACACAAGACTTCTTCAAGTGTTTGAAAATAGAAATTCCCAAGAAACTTGAAGACATTGAGGAGCACCGTAATCGGGTCATGGCAGTCAAAGTAATCAACGACTGTGCTGAACGAGGAGTCAAACTGGCTACAGAGTTTAATGAGAAGCTCACAGAGAGTGAGGAAGAGAGACAACTGGCCTTTCAAATCATTGAAAATCAGAGAAAGGAGGTCCCTCAGCCACTGAAATCCCTATATTCTTGATCAATATATGTCTTAAATAGAATTTAAGTCGCTTTGTTTTAAAACATATTTTTCGTTCAGTCTTATATTTGCTCTAATTATCCATTAATGTAAAAGAAGTGCCATCTGAGGGGTGCCTTTTTATCATTCAAATAAAATGATATTTTGTCTATTGTTTTTCTTCCTTTATATAAAAAATAAAAGTGTGTGCGTTTATCAAAATTCAATTTGAAAAATTACCATATAATCGTGAAACGGTCTAATATATTATATATATATATATATATATATATATATATATATATATATATATATATATATATATATATATATATTACCTTACAAAGGTTTCGCGCGATGATTTCTCATTTCGCGAAGGTCAAGCTTGTCGCCCCTCCTCTCGAGTTGGCCTGGTGAAGTAGTAAGTTGGATTCTTGTGCTCTTCACCTCACATCCTCACATAGCCAGGTACCCGGCTCATCGGGGATTGTTCTGAGCCAGGCGTCGTCGTCTTTTCTTTTGAAGATTTCCACTGCAACTCCCTTCGTGTTTCTTAGGTCTTGGGCAACTGATTAAACAGTTTTGGTCCTCTCACTACAAAACTATTTCCTTTCAGGGTTATTAAGGATGTTCCCTGTCTCGCCTTCAATTTGGGAATACGACACAGTCTACCGTTTCTACTTACCACCGTTGTTTGGGGAGTTATAGGGTTCAGAGTAAGATTAGGAACTAGTTTCTCCATTATTTTTCAAGTGCAGGGATGGTCCATCTCTTACACTATTTTGTCACAATGGCCTCCACATCCCCTTTTAGCCATTCCAGGTCATCCCTTATATTTTTTTTTTATGAATACATAACAGACTAAACACTATAATTAACAAATAATATTGTTTTATGAACATATATACCAGAAACACTAATTTTTATTATTTTTAGTTTAGACATTATTCATTATTCAGCAGTCACTTCCTCTGTTTCTTCTTTCTAGAATCTTCTCCAATCTTTCTCTTTTTCTCCTCAGCTTGAGTTTTCATCTCCTGGCTTCTAGGTTCAAACTGGAAAAATCCGGTTATGTGAAGCGCAGAAAGTTCAAACTTACGGCCCAAAAGACATTTCAGCCCACGGTCTATTACTTAGCTAAGAAAAAAGGGTGGGGGCAAAATATATTGTGCCCCTAGTGTGTGTGTGTGTGTGTGTGTGTGTGTGTGTAAAAAGATTTCCACATGACAATAAATTTTCGTTGAAATTTTAAAATATTCTGTTCGTATAAATTAAAATATGAATCCGTTAAATTTTTAATAATGTATAAAGTGCCTCGATGCCAGCACATTGCTTGGAATCCTTTTTCGATAACCCTACACGACTCAAGTGTGCCAAATCTATAATCTTAAACAGATATATCTAAATTCTAAATGTTCTTTTGTAATAACGTGGTACCATGGGAGTTTTCTCCAGGGCAGAGTGAAAAACACTGAGGGTCAGTCCCGCCTCGGCCTGAGGTCCTCCTTTTTTTTGTTTTACAATTCTCTAAACAAGTCTTGTGGTTAAGGATTTGATTTTCTAATTACTCTGTATTGTAAAAGAAATCTAATATTTTAAAAGGGATTCTATCCTTGTGAAATAACGACAGGACAAAGGTAATGCGTCATTTTATATCCTTCAACGAGAGAGAGAGAGAGAGAGAGAGAGAGAGAGAGAGAGAGAGAGAGAGAGTTACAAGGAGTTACAAGGAAAAGAAGTACCTCAAAAGGCCTTGCGGCCCATACCGAGGAGGTACCAATGGCAACGGGTGCCAGGGAAAATTTTGTCTTTCAAACTATGCTAGCAGTAGTAGAAAACTGGATAGAAAAGTAGAAGGCTCTCTCCCCACCCTCCGCTCCCTCCCTGCCAGAGGCAGGTACGGAAAAAGGTTGAAGAAAATACCTTGACCCTGGAAAAGTAGCCAAGGAAATTTTACAGGAAAGTGGAGAATATATAAATAGCTCTATATTTAGCTTGCTCACAGAGACACCGAGCAAGCGAACTCCTGCAGAGTTTTCTGAGGTTTTAATCTTAAACTATGAGTGTGTTCTGTACTTTGTCTAGCCTATTTTTAAACAGATTTACACTTTGACTGGAAACATCCTCTGAGGGAAGTTGGTTCCAGATATCAACTATTTTACAGGAAAAGAAATTTCCGCAGACTGAGGTCCTAAATGTCTTTACACACTCAAATAGTGTGCAAGATTTCGTCTAACCTTTTCTTGAACTGATCCACAGAGGAACTGTTCACAACTTCCGAAGGTAACCTGTTCCATGTGTCACAGATCTTATACGTAACGTAATTCCCACACACACTAGTCCTAAACCGTTTCAAATCCAACTTCCAACCATTGTTGCGAGTTGGGTTATCATTTAAACTAAACATACAGCGTTGAACCCGCGTAAGAGTTTGAAAACCTCGATCAGTTGACCGCGCAGCCTCCGAGTTTCAAGCGAAAACAAGATCAGGGCGTGAAGCGTCGATTGTAGCCCATATGCCTAACGGAAGGGATTAACTTTGTGGCCCTCGCCTGCACTCGCTCCAGCCTCTCGATATCTTTCCTGAGGGTGGGCGACCAGAACTGCACAGCATACTCCAGGTGGGGCCGAAAAGGGAACTGTACGGAGAGAGCACAATCTCCTTGTTCCGAAACTGAAATTGTCTCCTGATATAACCCGACAACTTCTGGGCTTTCTTTTCCACCTCTACGGACTGTTTGGTAAACTTAAGGTCGCTGCTAATTAGCACACCCAAGTCCTTTTCCAAATCAGCCGCCTCGATATTACTCCCCAACATCGAGTAGTCCGACTTGGGATTGGCGTAGCCAAATGTGCATCACTTTGCATTTACCTACGTTAAACGGCATTTGCATTTTTCGGACCACTCTCCAGTCCTACCAAGGTCCGCACGCGGTTCCTCGATCGCTTCCGGGCGTCGCAACATTGGCCCCAAGCTTGGTGTCATCAGCGAATTTGGCGATCCGACTGACGATGCCACCGTCGATATCATTTATTTAAATGATAAACAGTGGCCCCAAAACGGAACCCCACTAGTGACCGAGGCCCAAACCGAACTAACCCCTTTAATTACAACCCTCTGCCGCCTATTCTTCAGCCAGTTTTCAATCCACCTACCTACTTCCCCACCGATACCCAGCGCGCGCACTTTCGCCATTAACCGGTGGTGAGGTACCTTATCAAAGGCTTTCTCAAAGTCGAGATAAAGTATATCAATCGCCCTACTCTTATCGTACTCACTCAACATGACGTGGAAAAACTCGAGCAAGTTGGTGAGACACGACCTATGCAGTCAAAACCCATGTTGCGAGTCCCCAAGCAGCTTGTAGGAATCCAAATGGTCAACGATCCTATCCGCTATTATCCCCTCTAATAATTTACCTACAACTGAAGTGAGACTAATGGGACGATAGTCCCCTGGACTTTCGTGATCCCCTTTCTTAAAGATAGGGGTCACGTTGGCTTCTCTCCAGTCACCTGGCCCGTCTCCAACGATTTGTTGAAGACTGTAGACTACGGTGGCCCACTTTTCAATTTTTGTTGAAAAGTATAGGTGATCGTGGTTTTTCCCATTATTTGGCACTATACTAGCACATTGTTACCATTTTTACAAAAATTGATCAATATTTAGTAGAGGTCTCGCATCGACCTTGAAATTACGTTTTTTTTTTAAAAATGCATACTTTTTAACTTTTTACTGAATCAAGATAAATCATTAAGTAGGGATGTTTTCTGAATCCTCTTAATGAGAGAAGTCGTTTGGTGTGCCTGCCAATGTCATACGACTAACGGTTTAAAGGTTGTGCCTGATACAGGTAATACCAATGTGCTAGTATAGTGCCAAATAATGGGAAAAACCACGATCATCTATACTTTTCAAAAAAATGAGTCACCATACCCGGGCGGAATGTATAATGTATATAGGTAATTAGAAAATGCACTATGCCTGTACCAGGTACCTAACCTATTTCTTTTTTTGCAGATCATAAACATTTTGAAATTCTGTCCGAGTTCCTCATCCTTTGTCATGGACAAATCGATGGCAACCATAACTGGAAGAACTCTTGAAGCTACAAATAGTCATCAAAAGGAAAGGCGAAAATAACATCGCTACCTTCTCTAAGATCGGCCTCGGAAATTTTTTTAGTTGGCCAACCGTCGTCCTCCATCAGTGGTAGCAAATTGCCAACAACACGGCAGGTTTTGCAATACTTCTTCAGTGTTATCCAGTACACTGCTAACAGGAAAGACGCATTCAAAGAAACCGTAAACAACGTCTTAAAGTTTGGAACATGGCCCGCATTAAAACAATCACAAAGCTCAACTGCGAACGGAAGCTAGAGGCATTGTGGAAAGAGTGGCACTTACTCCAAAAGAGCAGGAAACGAGAAACAAAAATAATCTAGAGAAGTTTAAATGTTATTCAAAGTTAAACATTTCATTATAACGCAAACAAAGTAATTGGTAACAATAAACCTGTCTTACTTACAATGGTGCCTATTCTGTTTCAGGTCATCTACTACACAAAACTGCTGATGTTCAGTAGGCAGCTGGAGCTCGACGCCGAGCTGGTCGACAAACTGCACAGGATCGTGGTGTTCATCGCTTTCTGTACGTACCAGCTTGGTGGCGGCCCCTGTAGCAGCTGATGCGCCGTTGAATGACCTGGTACTATACCAGCGTTTTCTGAGGTATAGGGCAGTGGACCGCGAGGTGGCAGAAGCGTCACTGGCAGTGATGAGGCGGCACTTCTAGTATCTGAGGCCTCAGACCGTCATCTTCGCTCTATGCAGCAACAAGGTGGATGGCACTGTGAAGCAACAGATGGCAAGAGAAGCTGTCCCACCTCCCTGTACCCAAAGACTTCACATACGAGAACGTCTCAGTCGACGAGATGACGCTACTCCCCGACCTGATCGACGAGTCCTGGTTCTTATTTGCAGGTCTGAAGATGTATGGGTCTTCGTGGCTCACCCTGCCAACTGATAAGTGGGACGAGAACGAGGACTTTGTCGTCTGAAGGATGTGATCTCTAATCTTCAGGTCACCAATGACGTCGCTGAAAGAGGAGTCCAACTGATACAAGACTATGCGAACACGGTCACAAAGGACGAGGCACAGCTGCAGGATCTTCTGCAAGTGGTGGAAAAGAACCGGAAA
The DNA here is from genome assembly GCA_023014485.1 of Bathynomus jamesi. Lineage (NCBI taxonomy): Eukaryota > Metazoa > Arthropoda > Malacostraca > Isopoda > Cirolanidae > Bathynomus > Bathynomus jamesi. The sequence continues at coordinate 20,990 of JAJOZX010013769.1, read as the reverse complement.
GAGCTCGGCGACTTCAAGAAGTCATCACTCGCCACGATGACATAGCACAGAGGGACAACGTTGCAGCCAGTGACGTGTGATAGTGGTCAATACAACGCAAAAGTGATTGTTTAAGTTATGTTTCTTTCTTCCTTATTTGTCTGCTATTTGCTGATTTTTTTGAAAAGTATAGGTGATCGTGGTTTTTCCCATTATTTGGCACTATACTAGCACATTGGTATTACCTGTATACAGGCACAACTTTTAAACCGTTAGTCGTATGACATTGGAAGGCACACCAAACGACTTCTCTCATCAAGAGGATTCAGAAAACATCCCTACTTAATGATTTATCTTGATTCAGTAAAACGTTAAAAAGTATGCATTTTAAAAAAAAAACTAGTAATTTCAAGGTCGATACGAGACCCCTAAATATTGATCAATTTTTGTAAAAATGGTACCAATGTGCTAGTATAGTGCCAAATAATGGGAAAAACTACGATAACATATACTTAAAAAAAATTGAAAAGTGGGCCACCCTACTGTAGACAGGTGGGGAGCCACCTGGTCGCGCACCTTCCGCAACACTCTGGGGAGAAGCTGGTCTGGCCCAGGAGTCTTAAACGCATTCAGTTTATCTATTCTATCAGCAACGAGAGAGAGAGAGAGAGAGAGAGAGAGAGAGAGAGAGTTACAAGGAGTTACAAGGAAAAGAAGTACCTCAAAAGGCCTTGCGGCCCATACCGAGGAGGTACCAATGGCAACGGGTGCCAGGGAAAATTTTGTCTTTCAAACTATGCTAGCAGTAGTAGAAAACTGGATAGAAAAGTAGAAGGCTCTCTCCCCACCCTCCGCTCCCTCCCTGCCAGAGGCAGGTACGGAAAAAGGTTGAAGAAAATACCTTGACCCTGGAAAAGTAGCCAAGGAAATTTTACAGGAAGTGGAGAATATATAAATACCTCTATATTTAGCTTGCTCACAGAGACACCGAGCAAGCGAACTCCTGCAGAGTTTTCTGAGGTTTTAATCTTAAACTATGAGTGTGTTCAGTACTTTGTCCAGCCTACCCTTAAACAGATTTACACTTTGACTGGAAACATCCTCTGAGGGAAGTTGGTTCCAGATATCAACTATTTTACAGGAAAAGAAATTTCCGCAGACTGAGGTCCTAAATGTCTTTACACACTCAAATAGTGTGCAAGATTTCGTCTAACCTTTTCTTGAACTGATCCACAGAGGAACTGTTCACAACTTCGAAGGTAACCTATTCCATGTGTCACAGATCTTATACGTAACGTAATTCCCACACACACTAGTCCTAAACCGTTTCAAATCCAACTTCCAACCATTGTTGCGAGTTGGGTTATCATTTAAACTAAACATACTTCTAAAATCGACATCGTTGAACCCTCGTAAGAGCTTGAAAACCTCGATCAGTTGACCGCGCACCTCCGAGTTTCAAGCGAAAACAAGTTCAGGGCGCGTAACCGTCGATTGTAGCCCATATGCCTAACGGAAGGGATCAACTTTGTGGCCCTCGCCTGCACTCGCTCCAGCCTCTCAATATCTTTCTGAGGGTGGGCGACCAGAACTGCACAGCATACTCCAGGTACGGCCGAACAAGGGAATTGTACAGTGAGAGCACAATCACCTTGTTCCGAAACTGAAATTGCCTCCTGATATAACCCAATAGTTTCTGGGCTTTCTTTCCACCTCTACACACTGTTTCGTAAACTTAAGGTCGCTGCTAATTAGCACACCCAAGTCCTTTTCTAAATCAGTCACCTCGATATTACTGCCCAACATCGAGTAGTCCGACTTGGGATTGGCGTAGCCAATGTGCATCACTTTGCATTTACCCAAGTTAAACGGCATTTGCCATTTTTCGGACCATTCTCCTATCCTACCTAGGTCCGCACGCAGTTCCTCGATCGCTTCGGGCGTCCCAACATTGGCCACAAGCTTGGTGTCATCAGCGAATTTGGCGATCCGACTGACGATGCCACCGTCGATATCATTTATGTAAATGGTAAACAACAGTGGCCCCAAAACGGAACCCTGAGGAACCCCACTAGTGACCGAGGCCCAACCCGAACTAGCCCCTTTAATTACCACCCTCTGCCGCCTATTCCTCAGCCAGTTTTCAATCCACCTACCTATTTTCCCCACCGATACCCAGCGCGCGCACTTTCGCCATTAGCCGGCGGTGAGGTACCTTATCAAAGGCTTTCTGAAAGTCGAGATAAAGTATATCAATCGCCCTACTCTTATCGTACTCACTCAACATGACGTGGAAAACTCGAGCAAGTTGGTGAGACACGACCTATGCCGTCTAAACCCATGTGGGAGTCCCAAGCAGCTTGTAGGAATCCAAATGGTCAACGATTCTATCAGCTATTATCCTTTCTAATAATTTACCTACAACTGAAGTGAGACTAATAGGACGATAGTTCCCTGGACTTTCGTGATCCCCTTCTTAAAGATGGGGTCACGTTGGCCTCCCTCCAGTCACCAGGCACCTGGCCATACCAGCGATTTGTTGAAGACTGTAGCCAGGTGGGGAGCCACCTGGTCGCGCACTTCTCGCAAACACTGGGAGAAACTGGTCTGGCCCAGGAGCCTTAACGCGCTCAGTTTTGTCTATTCTATGAGCAACGACTGTCGCGGTACATCTAACACTATCCAGGCCAGCACCTGGAGAGAGAGAGAGAGAGAGAGAGAGAGAGAGAGAGGAAGAGAGAGAGGAGAAGAGAGAGAGAGAGAGAGAGAGAGAGAGAGAGAACCATTGACAAAGGGTATAAAGTGTGTTCCGGAAACTCGCATCAGATAAAGTACAGTGGAAGAGAACCGTGGACGTCAGCAGTATAAACTTCCTTGTCGATGCGAGGAAGCGACATACTGAGAATACCTTAAACGTCGGAGATGGTTAACGAAGAATATCATCATCTCGCCGATATATATACACAGTAAATCCTCGATATAACGGAAGGATTTTTCTCCGTTATTGAGTGATCAATTTAGCGAACTAGTTCGTTAAATCAGAATGCTCCGTAAAAAGGGAGGAGGGACGCGCACGTGTGTGTTGTGTGTGTGGTTTCAGGTTTTGTTTACATATGGCCAGTCTGTACCCTGTCGCCTCGCCGCTGTATTGCATTGCTACTCACTGTGTTTGTGCTTAACTGTGCTTTTATCATCATGCCGAAAGTATCTCAGCGAAAAAGTGGTGGTGAAAAGAGTGCGTTTAACTATTGCGCAGAAGTTAGAGATAACTGAAAAGCTTGAGAAAGGAGCGTTAGTGGCTGTTGTGATGGCAGAGTATAACATTAGAAAAAAACCAGTGCTTCCACTACCCCAGAGGTACCTGCCGTACTTCTGGAGGGTGATGTTGAGACAGAGTAATTCACCCCTCAAGCCTGGCACAGGTTTGGGGTCATACCTGTGTCAGGCCACCTACAACGAACACCATAACCCCCAAATTTTAAGGTAAGCTATGTCTATTTTTTTTTGTCTACGGATTCTTCCTAAGCACTATGCATAATTTTTTTCAATGCCTGAAATTTGTGCAATTTAAGGGAATTTTCGATTTATGGGAATGGGGTGGCTGGAATTAGTTCGTTAAATCGAGAATTTACTGTATAAGTGTGAACGGCGGTTCAGGATCGAAATCTCAACTGGGCTGGAAATCCGCGAGTCGTCTACTCGCAGCAGATGTACACTCGAAGGCTTCTCACGCAATTTCGTCCTGTTCTGAGTTGAACCCTCTCTCTCCACGAGTCCTCTCGCAGGCATATGTACACTATCAAGTCTACTCTTAGACAGCAAACGAGCGCAATTTTACTCGCCATTGGAGACAACTATAGCGGGAGATGTCTGGATCCAGGTGAACCCCTCGGATCCGGCAGAAGTGCATGACTACCATTTTTGAAGTAAAAAAAATGAGTCTTGCAAATCCGACCACCGGATATATAACGTGCTTCAGACCCCAAGTGAAAGCGCCGACACACTGTCGTAGAGCGCGCGATAAAGACCCGACACCCCCTGTGGAACGCCTTTCACCTGGGAAACGGGAGCGGAAAGGGTGGACTCCACCGGAACACGAAATGTGCGGTTCGATAAATAGGACCAAATAAACAAGGGCAAAACGCCCGCGGAGTTATCGCCTTAAGAACCATATTTCAAAGCCAATGACTCCATTCCCCACTTACTGCACTTCAACTCTCAAGAACCAAAGCTCAAATGTGGTCAGTGACCGGTTTCTTGAAGTATTTGCGAGCCCTTTTGTCTTCACACGGGCTCATAAAAGTAACTCGCCTCAACACAATGTATGAAATTAAAAATATTAAAAAATGTCAATATTTGCAGTGAGTAACGTCTCAGAGAGACCAACAGCCAAAGCAAAATCTCGCATGACGATACCAAATGTCGCAAACCGTCATACTCTCTAAATCAGGGTTGTCGAACTGTGAGTGCACGGAGCATTTCCAGGGGTTGCTCGAGGAGTTAAAATGAGTGTCAAGGGGTGCACGGCTCCACAAAGGTTAGACATCCTTATTCTAAATCAACCACCCCTTTACCAAATTCTTATTTAAATAAATCTAAACCTAAAAATAATTCTTCCTAGTTTATCACGTACGCTAGAACCTATGTAAAATTTTGATCACGGATAATTCAGTCATCTCGCGAAAAGCTACTTCAGAAGCCAGGTTCGGTTATCAGGACAGTGAACTAAACATTTCATTTTAGGCATTAAACCTAATGACTGACCGGATTCAAATTAGAATTATACTGCATCAGCATTTTTCCATCATCTAAATTACGCATCATCATTACGAGGAAAATTATCCAAGTTTCAATGGATAATTAACACTAAATGAACGTATCATTTCATCAATACCGCGGAAAAGCTTATTATTATTAAAATATATTACTACACGACAACAGTGCCTATATATACAACCACCTAACGTTATAATCATCTTTCTCCTTTTCTGTACTGTTAGCTACCCGTAATTTTACAAGTCTACAATGTGCTTTGCATATGCTGTACCAAAACTGGAATCACCGAACCTAATAAGAAGGTCGAGATCACCTGAAGATCAGGGCCCCCAGCCTTCTTCTGTTAGCCTTATAAGGCTAACTAACGAAAATATCACGACTTAACCAAACCAATCGTCAAGGGCGTAGTTGACCTAACGATTGGTTATGTTAAGTCGATATTTTCGTTAGTTAGCCTTATAAGGATAACTAACGAAGGCTGGGGGCCCTGATCTTCAGGTGATCCGAAAGTCGGTATACAGTTAACTTGAGTTCTCAATCTCAAATACACTAAATAACAGAGACCGAACCATGAATGAAAGTCCTCCGAAAGAATTTAAGCGTGACGAGATTGTATTACATTACGAAAACAACGTGTCTATAAATACTGTGCACGAGCCAATTTGAAGCAGTGGGTACTGCGTAGTCAGAAACTTGTTCCGCTCATATTCGGTTAATGTAGAGCATTTTTCACTCTAAATGTTCAATAAAAGTTTCTCATTGTGTGCTGCATTGCCAACAAGTTTTAAAATCGGCAAATAAAACAATATAATTCTGGTTAAATGTACCGGAGTGACTCTTGTAATAAAAGCCTAACTGTCATTAAATATAAATGGTAACTAATAAAATCTCTCTGGTTTCCTCCATACAAATATATGAAATTTTAAGATAAGTAAACGAGGTATAAATCAATAAACTTTTTCTATGTATAACGAATAAAACAAGAGAAATAAAAAACAAAAATATTTCTCGAATTACACGAAATTTGTTCAAATATTTTAAAACTCTCTCCTTTGGCGAACTGGAATTATTCATAAAATCAATATGACCATCTGAAAGCATTCAATGTCAAATGCATCTTTCAGAAATAACAAAATATACAATTTTAATACAAATAAGCCGGGTGTACCTGGCTGTGTGTGGTGGAGAGCGCAAGAGAGCAATTCGGTCCTCCACCAAGCCAGGCCTAGAGGCGGAGCCACCAGCTTGACCTTCGTGTGAAGAGACCAACACACAAAACCTAAACGAGGTGTGTGTGTGTGTGTGTGTGTGTCAGCAGCAGCAGCATACCGGAAATTCCTTTTCCTCACCTCACGTGTTGAAGAAATAAAAAAGGTGGTGAAATCCAAACACGTGAGCGGAAACCCACATGAAAAATCAGACTTCTAGATGATTCCAGAATCAGCGATGAATCTCTACGCCACCAGACCACGGGTATAAAAGTGAGTCCACTTCAATTTGCCCTCATTCTTCATTTCACCCACACTGCTCTCTGATCTTCGTCGCCGGACCTCCACTCGCTCTCTGTTTTTCAGACCATCAGTGAAGCTCTGCTCTCTTCTCGACGGACAGCCCAAACTCATCCGACCTCATTCGTCCATTCTTGATTTAACTAAAAAAATCTGCTGCAAGACTACAATTATTTCATCCAACGACTGTAGTAACTACATTCACGCCTGCCAAATTCAATCCGGCTCATAAGCTCTCCGTTTTCATAGCTTACCTTCATCATTAAAACCTAGGTCTGTAAACCTCGCATAGGACACCAACTCGCTTGACCTACAGTGTTTTTACTACGTCGCGATGGCTAATCATAATACCAAGTCTATAACTCCTACACACACACTTGACCCGTGTACAATCATTCCTTATTGTCAATAATCACTCGTTTATAATATTGCATAATTCCATCCAAATAAATTGTTAATCACCGTAAACAATTCATTTATTTATTTTGCTAAGTAAACCAAAACTACAAAGCGCTTTGTCTCCTTTATTAAATAATGTTATTGGGTCGAAAGACCAAATTGGTGACCCTGCAAATACTTCATTTTTAATTCGATTACTTTATAGTGGACCCACAGTCAAGTGGCCAGTATATATACAGGGCGTCCCAAAAAAATGTGTATACACACTTTAAGTACTTATAAAGGCAGTGTTTATTAAAATACATTTCATTTTCAAAATGTAATAGAATCTACAGACATTATTTAATTGTTTTGTCAACGCCTGTTTTCAAACTGACGTCCGTTCTGGTCCAGGCACTGCTGATAACGCGAAGCAATGGAATTGCAAACATCACGAAACATTTCGTTTGGTATTTGTGTGCATTCTCGTTCAATGGCTGCTCTCAATTCAGCGTCTGTTGCAGGTTTTATAGCGTAGACTTTGTCTTTTAAGTATCCCCATAAAAAAAGTCGTGGTGTGAGGTCTGGTGAACGCGGAGGGTATTCTACGAAACCCCTTCGTCCAATCCACATCCACATCGTGCCAAGTACCACTCGCAATACTCCACTCTTCGGTCCGGATCATCTTCATTAATAGCATGGACTAATCTTGGAATGTAACTTTTCCATTGACAGCGCTTCAAAATGCGTTGGACAAACGATTCTGAAATTCCTACCTCACGACTCGCTTGCCGCACAGATTTTCTTGGACTTTGGTGATACGTTTCCAGTACTCTTTCTTGCTTTGTGGGGCTTGTCGATGTCCGTGGTCTTCCGGAACGCTTCTTGTGGACATTCTGAACAGTTCCATCAGCTTCAAACTTATCTCTAATTCGAGTGATGGTAAGTCGCGTTGGTGGATCTGTTTGAAACTCCCTCCTAAACTGTCTTTGCACTTCAACTGCGTTTTCACACTTCCAGTAGCATTTTAATGAATGAATTTCCTTTGTTCAAAGCTTAGTCTGACTGCCATTATTAATTCTAATGGGTTTAACTTGGAAAGAAAGAAACATCAATTGAGCTATCAGCTGTTAAAGTGTGTATACATTTTTTTGGGAAGCCCTGTGTGTATATATATATATATATATAATATATATATATATATATATATATGTGTCGGATATGAAAATAGTGTTTAATTCTCTCGGACCAACAAGGACGTTTATTGCGTTTTAACTGGTATAGGTCTGCCAATGTCGGATAAGATGTTATGATGCTTCGTTACATCATCTTCCCCAATTTTATGTATTCTCAGTATGTCGCTTCCTCGCACCAACAAGGAAGTTTATACCGTTTAATTAGTCTGACTGACATCCACGGTTCTTCTTTGCAACTTTACTTTATCTGACTGCGAATTACGAAGACAACAATTTATACCCTCGGCAGCGCCGGCCTTAGGATATTTCGGGCCCTGTGCAGAGTATACTGTACGGGCCCCCCCATGACACAAGTCAAATTGTTTTTCATTGCTAATCATTTTATTTTAGTAGATTGTTAACAAGTACAAGTAGTAAAATTTAACTATACAAGTGCACCTTTAACAGAATACCAACAGACCAACAGCCTTTACTATTATTACTAATTACTTTATTATTATCAAATATTTAAACTATCATAAGAGGTTTCAACCAGCGCCGGCCTTAGGATATTTAATTAGGAATAGGATAATTCAATTTAATTAGGATATTCAACAAAAGTAAATACACAAAATAAAGTTTGTAAATATACAAAAAAGAAAATAACAATCAACTACAAATGAATATTTGGCAATTGTAATATAAGAATACTAAAACATAAAAAATTAACTAGATTTAATAAAAATATTTTTTTTTTCATTTATAGCTTAAATGTTCAATGCAATCATTAAGGCCATGATGGATCGGTGATCTGAAAATAAAAAAATAAATTACATTAATTTACACCAATTTTGGCACTCTGACGTCGATGGTAAATTTCTGTGAAATTTTCGGGCCCCCCCAAGTTGCGGGCCCTGTGCGACCGCACGGTTCGCACACCCCTAAGGCCGGCACTGCCCTCGGTTGATGGCGTCCGCTCTCTCTCAGTCCGTTGAGAGACGGGATGCTTCTTCTTGGAAGGATATAAAATGAGTCTTTTCCTTTGCTCAGTCCTTTATTTGTACAAGGTCGAAATCACTTAAAATATTAGAATTTCTTAGTAATTAGAAAAACAATGAAAACCTTTTCACTACACTTGTTTAGAGTTATTAACGAACAAATGCTTACATCAAAATAAGCTGAGGGGTCCAGCCAAACGCGGCTGGCCCACGGGCTGAACACTCTACTCCCTCTGTCGGAAGCTGAAGCGAGCGTTAGACTGCCAAAGCATGTTGCCTTCCTCAAGGGACTCCCTTTTGTCCTGGAGAAACACCCATGGTTGCCACGTTAGGGTGTCGAATTTTTCAACTTTCAAATTCCAAATATGAGGGGTGCTAAAAAGTTGCATCATGACTTAGGAATTCTAAAGATATTTTTGTTAATTTAATATAATTTAGTTTTGCTTGGTAAGAAGCTACATAAAAATAGTGACTTTTTTGTGGAATTATATAATAATAATTATATTAATAATTATATATGCTGTATATATAATGCACTGCTGTTTTTGCTTATTTCACAGGTTGAAACATATTCATCAGTGTGCTGAAGATTACTTGTCCGTCAGTGCTACCATCCTAACCAGTGGGAATTGACCTACAATGGCTTCTAAAAGGAGGACAAGACTGGGGACATTCACACATATGAGCAACCTAATTGGAACTGGTAGAGAGTTGTTGCCCTCTGAACTCCCAACTCTGCGAGACGTTCTGAAATATGGGCTACTGCTAAGAGAACAAAGTGGTGAGGATGTGAGAAACTACCCAGCAGCCAGTCTTGCAAAGGACATTTACCCAGGCTAAAGTGCTTGAAAAGTGGGAACGAGCAACAGTTCTTTTGTAGCCCCCGTTGTAAATTCACGAGTCACAATCTTAAACAAGATCCAAGAGAGCTGGGAGCAGGCCAAAAACATATCTCTTGGGAGAGGAAAGCTACATGTCAAAGAGGCTTTCACTGCAAAACTTGACAAGCTTTTTGACATCCTCAGTTGCAAGTGTAAAATTGTTCTCTGCTCTGAATTTGGCTGCCTTGCAGATGCTGGTTGCAAAAACGAAACTCACATTAACTGTACATGCCCAAGGGAGATGAAGATCCCTGTGAAGGAACTTGCTTTCATTAAAGGTCAGAGAGACAAGTCTGGTTCTATTGGACCACATCAGATTGGCTTGCCAGATCAACCTGAGCACAACAGACAAGTCAAAAAGCAGAAGCGGCAAGAAGACGAAAGAAGGCTTGCTGAATATAAGCAGACAAGTAAGCAGGATGTTCCAATGCCATCAAATGAAATAATTTTCTCTGATGATGAAAATGAAGAACAAATAGCTGATGCTCAAGATGGAAAGGATCGAAGTTATGAAGTGACATTAGAAATACCAAGCACGTCTTCAACTTCCAATAAAAAGCCAGAGTACAACACATTAGAAATACCTAATGTTGCTATGCATAGCATCAGATATGGTGTTGGCCTGCGTGCCACAGCTGCCATCACCACTGCTGCCTTTATGGATGCTGGCTTGATCACTGAAGAAGAAAAGAGTTGTAGTTGATCACAATAAAGTCAAGAGGGCCCAAGAAAAAGTTATGAGATCCCTGGATCAGGAATTTGATGATCTTTGTAAGAAGGGTGAAATTGACTGCATCTTCTTTGACGGCCGTCAAGATACAACTAAAGTTATGCTGAAAGCAGACAATTCAGATCGTCAGTTCCCCAGCATCATCAAAGAGCATTATTCTGTGTGCAGTGAGCCAGGTGGAAGATATCTCTACCACTTCACTCCTGAGAAAGGCTCAACGAGAAAAAAACCTGCTGAAGTTATTGCTGATAATCTTGTAGATTTCATGAAGAAGAAGGGCATTGATAAAAGCCTGCAGGCCATTGGAGGTGATTCTACAAATGTTAACACTGGCTGGGAGGGTGGTTCCATGCATTGGGTAGAGGTCAAGCTTCACCGTAAGCTGATCTGGTTGGTTTGTGCCCTCCACACTAACGAGTTACCCCTGCGACACTTGATCACAGCACTGGATGGGAAGACCTTGTCTAACAACAAGTGGACAGGTAACATTGGCAAGATGCTAGACACTGCAACCGAACTTGAAATTGATCCTTCATTCACCAAACTCTCAATTGGAGAGCCTCTT